>VXBI01005956.1:109315-172498 GCA_013397375.1 Toxostoma redivivum | reverse complement strand
TTTCTTTTTTTTTTTTTTTTAATTTGCATTTTGTTTGCAGCTGTGTAGCCTCAAACTCTACAGCCACCTCCTCTCTGAGCCAAATCAGTGCAGCTGCCTGCCTCTCCTTGCAAGCCCTGCATTGTAGGGATGTTACTGTCACAGCCTTCCTCCAGGTTTTCTCAGAATCCTCCACATCTCTCTCAAGCTGGGGAGTTCCAACCCGGTGTTCCAGGTGAAGCTCAGCACACACGGAGTTAAAAGGGACAATAAGTGACCTCCTCCCAACACGTGTATGCAGCTCTCCTCGCTGCTGTGAGAGCACACTTTGGAGCTCTTTTCCATCTAAGCATCACCAGTGACTGCCAGAGAGTTTCCAGAGCAGCTCCTGCTCTGCAGGCTGGCTCCCAGCCTGTACTGACACACGAGGTTATTCTGCCCGAGGTGCAGAACTTCTTGCTTTTGTTTGCTGAACTTGGGTTGGCCTGATCCTGAAGCTTTTCAATGTCCTTCTGGACTGGCTGGGTAAAACTCCCTGCTCAGATGTTGAGCCTCTGAAATGTAATAAATTTCAGACTTAGCCAATTTGACCACATTTAATTAAGTTTATCAGAAGACTGAGTCTCCTCATTGTTATTACAGACACAAAGAGCAGTTAATTTCTTTCCGCTTTCTAAAAAACAGTGAGAAAAAGAATGTTCTGCTAAAATCTGTGCCTGCTCTTGACCCATGTGCTCTAACTTGCCTTAACATCTATTCTGTTTACTCCCAAAGGCCTGAGTTCTATCTTCCTTATTTGCTGTACTGAAATTAATCCAGAACAGACTAATCCAGTTAAAAACAGGCATTTTGGATTCTGGCAGGCACATTCCAAGTGTTATTGGTTTTGTAGGCATAGCTAACTCACTGAACTAATTTATTTCAGAATCATCTTAAGCATCAGCATTTTTTGAAGGACAGCATCAAATTCTGCTAGCAATTATTGCATTTTATTTCATTAATCAACACAAAGCTGTTCTTCAAATGCAAAAAAAAAAACAAAAATCAGCAGTAAGAGCAGGGATTTTTTTTATTATTTTTATTGACTTAAAAGGTCTATTTCTTGTTTTACTTCACCACTGAATCATTTCAAAATAACTGGAGGCAAAGGTGTTGCACTAGTATAAAATCAATAAGAAAGGAGTTAAAAGGCCATACTTTCCACATGCAGTGAATGAGAAATGAAAGAGAGGTTTATAATATCATAAACCTTGGAACTGTGTCTGGTAATTATCCCTGCTATGGCCTGCCAGGGAAATGACCACCATCTGTTGCTGCCCACCAGTGCCCTGAAAATATAATCAGGCTGTGAGCATTCGCTGGAACCAGCAGCAAACTAATCCTCTCCACTTCAGCTCTTCAGATTACACGTAATTACATGTAAGATACAGGCTCAGGCCACACTGATTTTTCAGACTTTGGAGTTGTGAAGATTGCAATAAATGACATTTCTCCTATGCTCACTGTTCAGCTTCCCCCTCTGTATCTGGATTTCTTAGCTTTTGTTTTTAAATTGTTGGCAAAAAAAAAAAAATGGCTACCTGCTGAGGTTTGAGTATGTTCTCTCTGGTTTGTGGATTTAGAAATGGGACTTTTCCTCACAACTCTGAGCTAAAGTTAATATTTTTCTTTATGAAACTGAGATAAAACTGCTTTTAAAATAAAGAAAAATGTTTCAAGGTTCTGAGGGAGTTTCAGTAATATACACACATCTCTGTAAAGAATATGCAGAAACTAGACCATGGTAAGACAAAGAGTGATAAAGAAATCTGCTGAAATGAAAGAATTGAAAGTAAGAAAAAATAGCATGGAAAAGTTAGATTGGAAGAAGGAGGAGGTGAAGTAGTAAGGGAGAGAATCTATAAGGAACACAGGGCAATCTTAATTTTAGTTTGGCTGCTTCCACTTGCTTCTAACTTTCAATGTAATATAAAGGGGTGTCTTCACAGAAGACTTTTTTTTTTAGTAAAAAAAAGGAGAAGAATAGAAAAAACATCTAGTTCCTAGCAAGTTCCTATTTATTACTTGACAATAAATAAAAGAAATACCAATGTGTTCAATCAACAGCTGCAAAAAAGCAGAGGAAATATGGAATAAAAAAATATAAAAAGATGGGAAAATGGATAAGGCAGAAAGGAAGGAAGGAAGGAAGAAAAGAAGGAGCAGAGGGAGTCTGCTTTATTTGCTCTCCCCCATTTTAGATGGATTAAAGAATTATTAAAAATTAAAATGCAAAATCACTCTCAGACAAACCAAGTGAGAATGGCTTCAGCTGAACTGGATAATATCTAAGTCTCAGGGGACCTAATTCTTCTTCATCTGTTTTTTGGCTATGATATAAAAGGTCTCTGAATCATTTGGAGTGGTCTGCAGCAGTAATAAAGTATTCCTTAGAGCCATGCCACTCACAGACAGAATGCAGGACAAGAGAGGCAAAGCCACTGGAGAGGCTTTTTCCTCGTGTTAGATTAAGCACTTTGGCTTCTCTGAATGAAAACAAGACTGTAGTGGTATTAGATACCAATTAATGGTGAAAATAGGCTCTGTCATAAAGAGCATTTCCCAAGGGATAGCTATTACAATTTTTGGTCAGTGTTTGGAGGCAAAAAGGATGCAGGGCTCAAGATGAACTTGACTGAATTGTGGAATGTGTTTTCTAAAATCAAGGTTGTGTATATTTTAGAATGTTGTAAATTTTTTCTTCATTTAATTGTGAAACTGTCATTAGGAATTCAGGTGGAAAATGTTACATTAATATACAATGGTGTTACAAAATAAAAAATAAATAATATGGAAAATAAATCCACAGGCCTTTTGGGCAATAATAGGTACTGAACACACAATTTCCAGTCCATGACACAGAAACCCCTGATCCATGGGTGGAAAATTAAGGTTTATCCATCACACAGAAACAACACCGTAGCCTGTATTAGGGACTCCCATGTGCAAGCTTGGAAGAGTGGAAACTTCCCTAACTCCCTTGCCTGCTCCCTGGGTGGGTGGGAGTGAGTCAAACCTCCCTGTGCCTGCTGTGGAAAATACAGCTGGTCCTGGGGAAGGAAAGAAGGCGAGAGGGAACCATGGTTGCTTCCAGCAGTGGGAAGCTCAGGGCACAGTACAAGGTACTCTCAATGGTATTGGTCTTCTGAGACAGCTGTTATGGCTAAGAGCTATATTTTCACCCTCTGAGTCTTAATTGTCAAGCCCATGTTTTCCTTGTAATTATAAAATAATAAAGGAACCTCACGGTCGTTCTGTGTGATCATTGTGAGGTTTTAGTCCCAGCTCTCATCTTGCAATATTTTTATTTCAGCTTAATTTCCTTCTCTCCAGTGATATTGCTCCCCATTTACATTGAATTAGGACTTTCCAAACTATCTGTATGGATAATGCATAGATGCAAATTGAGCTAAATGTATATTAAGCAATTTACTGCAGGTGCTGCAGTACATACAAGGATGAAGATAGAACCTATAAATAAAAGATAGGTCACTGAAACATACTTCTGTTTGTAACTTTGCCCATAGTGAGGGAAGAATGGCACTATCCATACTGTGAAAACAAAGGTAAATTATAGCACATTTGTCTTTATCCCACTCCAGTAAAAAACTGTGAGAAAGCTAAAGGTCCTAACCTCACAAGGTATGTAAATGATAAATGTGCTATAATATTTACTTTCTCTGTGTCTTTTTCTCCTTTGATAATGATGTTAGCTCCAGATCTCTGCCTCAATATTATCGAATATATTTTATTGGAATATAGCTTGGTGTGCTACCTTTATAAATAAATACATTCAGCTTATCAATGTTAAATGAAAATGTTGTCATTCTCTTAATGTGCCTACCAACTTAATAGCATCTTGACAATGCTATTTGATATGCTGGAGACTAATATTTCTTGTTCAGAGTCTGTAGCCATTCAACTTGAAAACAAATAATTAAAATAAATTATACCCTTTGTGTCTGCAAACTGAGGAGAAGAACAAAAATAGCTGCACAGGAGGGAGGTTAACACACGGATATCTCTTGACAGTATTATGAAGACCTCAGAGGGATTCCTACATTTGCCTGACTGCAGTGATTTATGTGAGGAATCCCATGTCAGACTGTTAAGTTTAGCAAACAGGATTTCCAGTAATAGATTTTCAGAAAAAGTCTGGTTCCCCAGGGGTATTCTGTTCTTCCCAATTATTCAAACATTCTGAGAGACTTTGGCCTTTTTTCTTCTCTAGTCATGCATGCATGTGTGCCTATGCATGTAACTCTTGGGTTTGCTTGTTTCTGGTGTTTTTCTGCTTACATGGGGTTGCCCTTGATGTCGTGAGAGAGATTTTGTGACTTTTAACAGAGCTGCCAGGCACTTCCTATTGTTGCCTGTGTGGAAGTGTGCCTGTTTTTCTGATGATGATGAGTGCCTCTCAGCTGTTGTCATTTCATCCTCAAAGCTCCTTCTAGTTTTCTTCCTGTGTTATCTTTTATCAGTGCTCAGTGGAAACTTCCCAGGGTCTCAAAACTTTAGGTCCCAAATATTATTGATGCTGAAGGCTCTGATACTTAGGTCCTTCTGCTGTGCTGAATAGCTAATGACAATGAAGTTTCTACTGTGGGGAAATCAACAAAACCCCAAAACTCTCAGCATGGAGCAAGGCAGCCTCTTTAGTCTTTTCCTTGTGTTCCAATATCTGTCTGTTGGTGCTCTTCACTTCAGAGGAAGGAGGCAACTGTTGTGATTCATGAGGTGGAATAGGGAGAGGATTTTAATAAGGAAAGCAGCGTGGCCCAAGTGGCCTTCTCCGTACTTTAATATGTCTTTTGGCCTTTCTCCAGACATATCAGACCATAAATGGTGCTGTTTTCACCAATCTGCTGCCCTTGCAGAAGAGGAGAGAGGTTTTAGGCTGGGCTGTACTGCCTTGCTGGCACACCCAGGTCTCAGCAGTGCTGCCCAAACACCGGGGTGTTTGTAGGCACAACATGCACTCCAAAATGCTTTTATCACCCTCCCAAAGGCTTCACCCTTTTGCAGCTCTGTGTAAAAATACTGTAAAGATCACTTTTTGACAGCTGATATATAAATGGACCTAAATGGGTTATCACCACCTGAAAAGGAGAAAACTGGAGGGACCAGGTCAAGAGGGCTTGCAAGAGAGGTCCTGTTCTTGCCTTCCCATTCCCCAAAGGATATCAGTGTCTGTGCCAGAGCCAGCAGCCAAGCCTGTCCCCACTCTCATTACCTGAATGCTTGAACAGAGGATTATGTCCCCCAGAATGCCTAAGTCAAGATGAGGAAGGCAATTTGCTGTTGGCCTGTAATCTTTAGATGATTTAGGTTTCTCTGAATAAAGCTGATAAGAAGAAGTCACTTCTTCTACCCTGTCCTCCTGTCTCAGATGCTTTCTCAAGAGATCCATACACAAGAAGTAGAATGATAAAAAGCCAGGAAACTCAAGGAAAGTTTTCACAGGGAAAAAAAAAGTTAATTCAGATTCAAAATATGAGAGATGCTTTGACTGAGTCTTGATTCTTCTAAAAATCACTTATTTTGTCTAAACTAATGACCAAAAATGATTTTTTTTTTAATGCAACTTTCATAGCTTGGGGCACATCAGTGAAGACTATCACACTCAGCAGATGTATCTATCTGCCTCATAGGACTCTAAATAGATCAAGAATACTTCAGTGTTCAGTTACAAGAAGTCAGAAGATTTGGGGACAGATTCGAAACTTGTCTGTATTAATCTTAGCTATTTATGGCTTAAGAATAAGTAACCCAATTTACATCAGCTCAAGACCTTGTACTTTGCAATTTCTTCTCATCTTTCCATCAAAGAGGGAAAAAATTGTGTAAGAAGTCCAGAAAATTACTTAACTCCTCCATCCCAGTTTTTGTATTTCGTAAAATTAGAAGATGATGCTGATGATGGTGATGATGATAATTACAAACATTATTTGAACAGTGGCACCAACAATGGAATTAGAGATTTTCAGAATGTGGGAATATTTCTGTGGAAGCAGGAAGCTGTATCCAGATGATGTCTAGAAATACCTGACGAGGAAATGGCATAGAGTTGCAGCTTAATTTTAGAAGCCAAGTCTGTTTTTCCCATTTTGGTTTTCAACCACTCTACATCACAACTCTTTGAGGATGGGTACCTTTGCTGACTTGGTCTGGTTTCTGTACAGCTCCAGACACAGAGATAATGAATTTAAATAAAAATGCTGAGCTTCTGATGTCACTAGTATATGTTTAAAGCACAGTTCACTGCCTTTAGTGTTTCTAGGTCTTATGTATCTTTGTAGAAATCAAAGGTTATTTCGGTCCTGAAAATGGTGTTTCTGTTATTTTGTGTTGAGCTTTTTATGCAGTGCAGTAGCTAAAAGAGGTAAGAGAGATGTCCATTTTGGAAAGAAAAAGCTGAGACCATCCATTTAGTGTCACTTAGGACCTATTACAGAAGAATAATTTGGTCATTTAGAATTTTAGATCAAAGTATAAATAGTCCAAAGCTACACTGCATCCCAGAGGTGAGGAGATGGAGGCTATTTGTAGTCATAATACCAGATGTTTAGTCATTGCTATAAGTTCAACAACAAAAACTGAAAACAAAAAAGAGACCTGCTAATTGGGGGTATTTGGAGTCATGTCACAGGTGAAAGATGATCTAAAATGCTGCTTCATAGCACAGTGCAATAGTGAAATTAGCACATGTCTATTATCACTGCTTGCAACTCTGCAGGAAACTAATGGAAATAGCTTAATCTTTTCAAGCTCTGCTGAAAGGAGAAATGTAGGATTTAACCTGTGTTCCTGAGTTTTCCCTCCTCTCTTATTCCTTGCCAAATTCTTGCTGCACAGCATATTTTTATTATTTAGTAATAATAAATTGCCTGGACTGTAAATTTAGAAATAGCTGTAGAGATTAGGGAGCTGATCATTCATTTCTAGAGGCAGTGGTAGGGATCCATTGTGTTAATGGCTAGAAAGAGAAAAGGGTGCAGTCCTAAAATTCCCTCTCTTGAACCAGATTCAGGGAGCTGTCTTTCCAAAGCAGTAAAAGCAAAGGCATTAATTATACATTTCCATTATGACAGAGCCAACATCAGCAGTGACTAAAACATAATTTGTTTAGGTGACAGTGCAGGCTGTTCTCTGATCAAGTTTTGTTTCCCAGAGGGAGGCATCAGTCTTAAATTACACAGCAAGAAGGCAAGAGAAAGGAAGCAAACAATAAAACACTTCCCAGAGGAAGAAAAGACAAAAAATTGTCTCTCAATGTCTTATTAAATAAATAAATCTATATTTTTGTCAATTTAAAAAAATCAGCAATGGGGTACAGCTTTAATTAAAGGAAGTATTTTTTTCTGTGGGGCTTCATAAGATTGCATTTTAGATTTCCAGTGATGAGTTGCTTTTAGTGCAGAGGAACTTTCTCACAGTAAGGAAGGTAAAGATGACAGAGAGACAAACCCTTGGAAAGTGCTGACAAGAGGGAAACATGGGATATTTTACTCGTCTTAATGTAATGCATAAAGATGGAGTAATTTGGATTTCTTTTGTAAGGTATGCACAAAACCAGAACTGCTGTCTATCAACATATTTAATTCACAGAAACATTGATAGATAGATAAATAGATAGATAGATAGATAGATAGATAGATAGATAGATAGATAGATAGATAGATAGATGGATGCAATTAAAGCTGGACATGCATCATTTTTGGGGAACTATATCTATGTTTTGATCTATAACTCAGTTTAAAGCTGTCATGCACAGGCCTTATTTTACTTTATCTTCAGTTTCAGTGGGTTTATTATTTTGCATAAATCTATGTACATGTTTTAGGACGTTACCAAATCAACACCCCCAAAGGGTGTTTTTTGTTATTTGCTTTTAATTTTTGGTTGCTATAAAGAATCATTGGTTGTAGTTTTTTATAGTAATTTGACTTTTAATATCATATCCCCTGACTGCTTCAGCCTCTCTGCATTTGTCATGAGTAAAGCAAAAAGCAAATATAACCCTTATTTCTTATTATCTCCAGCCCTTTCAGGAGAAACTATAAAAACTGGGAGTATGTTCATGTTGAACATACAATTCCCCCTCCAGTTGTATTTTCTGCCAGCATCAGATGAACAAACAAAACGAAAAATGCAAGCCATTTACCCCATGCGCAGCAAATAGTCCTTTGGAACACTTTAGAGTGCAAAATTAGATTCTCTCTAATACAAGCAAAAAATCTGCGTGTCATGGAAATGATTACAGGGAATTTTGTGTGAGCTTAGAAGGTTTGATTTAATTAAAGTAGTTAATATTTCCTGTCTTTAAAGAAAAGATGCTTCTGACACTTGAACTTTCCAAGCAATTGCATCCTAAAGAAAACCACTGTCCAATATTACTCTGAAAGGGAATGAAAACAGCATTGTCTCCTTATTGCAGGCTTAAACTAGTGTAGTTGTTTATAATTTAAACATTTAGGCATGCTTCAGTTATAAAATTACTGTACTGGTTATTTGGAACCTTAAAGTACAGTGATCTAAGAGCACGTATCTCTATAGATCTGTCATTCCTAAAAGGCTGAGTTGCCATCATCCCCAAAAGGAGTGATGGAAACCCAGATAAAACGCTGTATAAAGACATAAAAAATGTTGAGAAAGTGGTCTGGGAACAAATGATCTCAATCTTTTACATCTGTTCTCAGTTTCATTGCTCTTAACTGAAATAAGGAGCAAAGGATTAATATGAAGACTGGCTGACCTGATGTCCCACAATTACATCACCTCCAGTCAGAATTTTGTGCTCATTACTGAAGTCGCAAAGGCTGCAAAACTCACTGATCTATTATTGGAGTAGGTAATGCTGGGGGAAGGTGTCCAGGTTATACTATACGTGGACACCCTCTTCTGGATATTCAAGAGGTAGAAACTCTCAAATAGGTCAATAGCTTTGGAAATAATCTACATCCCCTCTACCATACACATACCTCTGAAGCATTCATTTAAATAATAGCTGGAATTGCCTCTCTGTATGGAAATTGGCTTTCTGATGGCACATCTCCAGCTCCTGGAGACAGTGACCTTTGTGCCTGCCTGCAACTTGTAATTCTCACCTGAAATGGACAGATAAGAAAAGGCCTTTTATTCATGCCTGACCCATCCAAAGCATCCATGGAAGTATTTGCAAAGGGAGAAACAGAGTGGTTTGGGTTGGAAGGGACTTTAAAGATTCCTTGGGCATGTCCCATGCCATGGGCAGGGACATCTTTCACTAGATCAGTTTTCTCAGGGCTCCATCCAACCTGGCCTTGAACACTTCCAGGAATGGAGCATCTACAGCTTCCCTGGGCAACCTGTGCCAGTGTCTCACCACTCTCACAGTGAAGAATTCTCCCTAACACCTACCCTAAACCTGTTCTCTTTCTCTGTTATGTATTCTTACCTAAACAAATTGTGAAGAATATTCCAGAATCAAAAGCCTGGATGGAATTATCTCCAAACAAGACGAAAATTCAGATCAGAGATCAAATGTAGTAATTCAAGACTAACCTTAAATGTTTCTAATTAGGTATCATTTTTGTTTCCCTTATGAAATGTTCAGGTTATTAAAAACCCTGTTAAGAAATCACTCCAAAGTGCATGAGAGTTAAACGTGATGACTGAATGGTCTCACTCTGACTGTCTCTTAATTTGCTTGGGCTGGAAGATTCAGCATTTTGGGAGGCAAGAAACTGTTCAAAACAAGAAAGCAGATGGGATCATGAGTGCAAAATCACAACTTCAGTGATAGAGGCCAACCTGCTGGAGCAGTTACAAAGGAAGATCCTGAGTAATTTAGACCACTTTTGTTTAGTTTACTAAAAAAAACCAAACCAAACCAAACAAAAAAAAAAAAAAAACAAAACAAACAAACAAACAAGAAACCAACCAAGCAAACAAACAAACAAACAAGAAACCAACCAAGCAAACAAACAAACAAACAAGAAACCAACCAAGCAAACAAACAAACAAACAAGAAACCAACCAAGCAAACAAACAAACAAACAAGAAACCAACCAAGCAAACAAACAAACAAACAAGAAACCAACCAAGCAAAACCTAAACCAAAAAACCCTTCTTATCTAACTTTTCAAAATGCATAATTCTTCATAGGAATTATTCTGTGGTAGTTTAGAGTCAAACCAAAAAGAATCAGGCAAATTGAAGAAGTATGTTCAGGTTCTTTTTGATGCTGGAAGCTCTGAAATTAATTGAGGTTTGAAATATTTTCTGTATTTTCAGATTTTGTTTGTGACAAGTGAATATTCCTAAAGATACGTTTGCATTTTTGGCTTTGGTCTCCCTCAAAAAGCAGTTATTTAAAGATAATATTTTATGTGACATTTTACATTCTGTTTGAAAAGCCATCTTTTATTTAACAGTGTTCTGGCAATATTTTTAAAATAATTTACCTAAAGTCTTTGTCACTTATTCACTCTGTTAAAATATCATGCAGGCTTCGTGCATAGGAACACTAAGATCTTTGAAAGTTCAAAAATGCATTTTCTGCAATAGCAGCTCTAAAAGAGCTGCACTTGGGGAATGTTTTTTCTCCAATGCCTTGTGTTTATGCAGCTTTTTTAACCTTAAGAAAAAATCCCTAGCTAATCCATAGAGGTAAGATTATTTTCCTTCTCATAAACACGGTACATAAGACTGACTATTCTGATTTACTGAAATCACTGAAAATATTTTCAGTTTCTTCCTGTTGCAGATGAAAGCTGGGCAGCAGGAAAAGACTTCCTCCTCTTTTCATCATGTAGACACCAGGGCTTCCTGGAAGATGCCAGATTGAAATGGTTTGGATATGAAAAGTGATATTTGGTTATTATCCAGATGTAGCCAGCCATTATCTAAATCCTTTTTTTGGGAGTGGAATGAAGGCTGGAATCAGTAATTTCCTTTCCAAGCCCACTGAAGTGGACTAAGTTTTGGACTAAACACTGTTGTGAGCAGATTGGAGACCCAGATAAAAGGAATTAAGAAGAGAGGTTGTTCTGGCTGTTCATCTCTGTAATGAGTGTATTTGAAATGGGGAAGTCTGCTGCTCCAGATTGTCTGCTTGTTTCCCAGGCACAGTCATTCTTAAGTCCCCTTTTAACTTGCTCTCCTCAGCAGGATTCTTCTGGTTGTTAATTGCCAGCAGTGAATAATCTACAGAGGTAAATAGATGAGGAAGAAAAAGGTTTCCAAACTGAAGTGGCTGAAAGAATTCCAGACACTGGGGGTGTCGGAAAAGAAAGGCAAAAAAAAAAAAAAAGCTTTTGGCATTTTATTTCTTTATCCTTTTGTTACAATAGGGAAAAGATCTTTTTCTGCTAATTCTGTTGACAGTGATCTGGCACCTTGAGAAATATTTTTTGCAGTCTCATAGTCCCCACTCCATAAATAGGCAAGAGATCAATAGTTGAATAATAGCTGAAAATAACTGTTTGAAAAAGTTGAAAATAAACATAGTGACTACAGCTTCTAGATTCATGTTAAAGATTATGTATTAACAGTTTTTTTTCCCAGCTCATATTCAGAATCTAACTTGAGTAGAATGGCACACAGTCCCAATTGTTGTGGTCCAGCAAGGACATTTAAAACTTAATTTCATTTTCCCTTCCAACTATGATAAATCACAGATATCTGCAATATAGATTGATATACTTTAAAAACTATTTGTACATAGAAAATCATCTGCTGGGAGTATTTCTAACAGTTAGTGCAGTTACCTGTTTTTGGCCCAATCTTGGGCAATACCAGTATATCTATTAACTGAAGTCACAGGCCAAATTGCTTCTGTTCTAAATGAAAACAGCATTTGGCTGAAATGGCCTGGCAGGCTTACTCTGGGTCACAGCATAAAAAAATATATATACTAAATTTTACAGAGTTTCATGGAGGTAAACTGATGATACAGGCAGCTTGTAGAGAATTGTCTAGGTCATCACATTTTCTGTATTTCCAATGTGTTGTTACATGTATATGGTTCAATATTTCTCTTGAAACAAGAATATAAGCTGCACTTGTTGAGCTGACTTGGAGCAACATTGTTTTAAACCAGGCTCCTCGCTTAAAATGGTATGATAGGAACTCTGGATGAACCCTCAGAAGAATATGGAATAAAGGAAATATGTACTGTTCTACTGTGTGCAATACTCATGAAAGCATTATCAATTGTTGAGTCAAGTTTCACTGTACTTTTAAAATGAATTCAAGAAGGAACTGCAGGAATAACTTGAAATTCAAAATATCTGCTTTTCAGCAGAAAAGTAAAGAAATATGAATAACACTCTTCCAGTACCTACTAAAGGTTTTTGCTAATTTTTCAATTAGCATATGAACTCATAAGCAATTCTAGGGACAGTAAGCTGAATCCAGTTTCAGATGAAAAACAGAATATATTTATTGATTACTGCAAGAACTGTTGGGGATATTTCAGCTGAGGTCTCCCAATGAGCTCTTAGAGGCCTGTCTCAGCTAAAGCAGACATGGTGGATTGTTTGCAGGATTCACAGTTTCTGACATTCAGAACTTCCTGTGCTTTTCTCAGAAAACTGATGAAGGCTTTCCAATAAATATATTGTCCCTATTCCAGTCTTCAGAGTTTTTCCATGATTTCGTTGCACAGGATTGCCACTTCCTTTTTCTGAAAGTTTATATATCCAGAGACTTCATCAGACTTCTAGCAATGCCAAGCTTATGTACTGATGTTCTTATAGCTCATGACCCTTAAATCCTGAGGAAACTCAGATTATCTCCAATAAGAAGAGGGGATGCTGGTAATTTCTCCAAGATTCTGGTATAAGAATGACAAATTTAATTGACAATGCAGTGTATGTTCCATAATCCAAATGTCCTAGACTGTTTTAATGCAAAATAAGTTTTATTTTTTTTATATAGGTTGCCAAAGTGCAGACAAATAGCAACCACAGTAAGAGGTGAGATGCATTTCTATATGCTCGAAAGTGAACTAGAAAGAACACCTAAGTAAAGGAATTCTTTATAGAAAGCAGAATTTGAAGAGAAATGCCAAGAGATGTCAAAACTGATTGAAACATGCAGTCTTGATAGTCCTGAAATTCAGTCTGACTGCCTGCATGCCTTACAGAATTTGTGCACAATGCTTTATTTTCTTCAGCTGCTACTATTGGCTATCAGTGAAGGCAGATGAGAATTTAGGAACCATTTGTTACCTCTGCTTCCCTCTCCTCATCTTGCACAATGTGTACTATGAACCACTCTGATGCAATTGAAATGATAGAACAAATGCAGCTATGGAAATGCCATTCTCTTCATTTAGGGGGGGAAAAAAGGCACTTTAAAATGGATTTCAGAATGATTAAATTAGACAAGTATCCTGTACAAAGATGGCTTTTGATTATGATGTGAATAATGATTACTTTCTCATCAATTTAATGTGTCTACCAACAAACAAAATCAGTCATTGGAGAAGCACTGGGTGGGAATGATGTACAACAATCTCTATTCTCCTGTCAGGGTATGTGAATACAATGTCTGCCCACTGAAAGCTTTGAAGTTACGCTATTATAAAAATGTATAATAAAAAGAAAATGAGATCCAGGTAGTCTTTTCATTATAGCCATTGATTAATCATAGTTCTGTGACAGTGGCCATACAACTTCAGTGTAACTGAGGTATATTATATAAGAAGGCTTGCAAATAAAAAACTGCTGATAATATAAATATTATTATAATGCATTATTAGGTTTTTATCTTTTGTATTATTCTGATTTTGCAAAAAGGCAAACTGATCTGCACAACAGTTAACTGACCTATTTAAAATATCTTCAGACTTACATCTGAAACCAGATCTCTGATCATCTTACCCTGATGTCTGCATAAAGACCAATAAAATTACTTTCTTTTCTACAAAAAGAAAAATAAATAGGCTTTGCACAATGACATCTTACATAGCTCCATATAAAGGCTTTGTCAGATGTAACACTGTAGGGATTCTCCCTTATTCGAGACCCATTAAAGTCTAAATCATCCCAGAGATTTGCATGAAAGTAAGATACATGCCTTGCTCTTGTTGTCCTGAAAACTTCAGAGTAAACCTATCTTAAATAATTTTAGAAATTACTCATATTCTACAGTTTTAATTTACACGTAGTGCTCTTAGAGGGATACAGAAATTTAAGCAGGGAATGTATTAGGAGGTATTAATCTGAATTGCATTACCATGCATTTCATACTGATATTTTCAAAGAATATCAGTTATCTATTCATAACCACTTCTTTGGGTGAAAAAGTACATTCTTATTATAAAAGCAAATTTAGGAGATACATGTTAAAATTGCAAAAGAGATTTTTCTACTGATTTGGTGCAAACAGAAGAGAAACACTTCAATATTTGAAAAATAATCAGAAATCCTTTCCAGTTTCAAGGCCGAGATGTGTAATCAATTTTATGTTTCTTTAATTATGTTTCATAGCATAACCTTCTGCTGACAGACTACTCAAGGCTTATGTCAATCAGAATAATAGGTTGCACATGTTATTGATTTAACCATCACTTTGAGGAACTGATCTTATGGTTTTATTAGAATTTTTAACAGTTCCTTTTTGGACAAGCTAATTCTACAGATCTAAACAAATATAGATCATGTTCTCTTGGGATGTGCAATCGTTTTACCTTCCTTTTAGCCATCAATGATAATCAATTAAAATAATGGACTATTCAAGCAGATGTTCAGGAGCATTGTGTTGGGCACACGAAAGATAGAAAGGTATGAGCTAAGAAAGATCATGTATCTGAGACACTTTTGCAGAGCCATTTCATCTAACAAGGGATCCCTTAAAGCTTTTCTGTAGAATTTTTAACTACAAATCATACAGAATTTGTTTCCTCAATTCAGTTTCAATACATGCCCAGGATTTAAGGAACTCGACCAAGTTCTTTATGGTACAAACTTCATCAGATCTCCCATAAAATAAACTTTCTTTACATTTGGTATAAACTGTCTTAGCTAATGTTTAAAAGTCCTTTATTTTATGTTCAATTAATAGTAATTCAAAGCTCAATAAATTAGAAATAGAGATACTTTGCTTTCAGCTCATTTTCTCTGTCCCCCTGCTTTTAACCTTTCCCAGCTGTGGACTCCTAAGTGTCATTTCAATTTCTACATTATGGATTTGTGATCCTTACCCCTGGATTGACCTGCACGCATTTCCATCCTACATCACCTGCTGTGTGCCCACAGCACCTTTTTGCCATGCTGAGGTGTCCAGTGACATCTAAGAGTTGGTGCTTAGTGAGTAAATTTTGCTGCACCAGGGTGGACAGAAGGCTGCTGACTTAAGTGAGCTGAAGCTGTTGCTTGTGCAGAAAGCAAATACTGCAGTACCACAGAGCACTGAGCCCCAGGAAAATATCCATAGTCCTGCAGCTCAGCTCTGCACAGGGTCAGACTCATGCCTGTACTTACATGCTAAAAGATGCAAACATGTGGCTGGCTCTGTTGGGAACCAAAGGGACCAAGAATGCAAAGGAATGACATCATGCTTTTAAAAACTCTGCTGCTGTGAATTTAGCAGTGTTTCTCCCAGAAGGTACAGCTTACCTGTCTTTTCTTTTGCATTTGAAATTTCCAAGGGGTTTTGATAGGTGAGGTAAAGGTGAATATTTTTCTTTTCATCTCCATGTTTCTCATGATTAATTTTCTTCATGGTCCTTCTTCTTCTTCTTCTTCTTCTTCTTCTTCTTCTTAATAGAATGGAATAATAATGGAGTTTCTGCCTCCTAACTTTGTAGTACAAATTGGTGAATAATCAGAGATTTTTCAGAGTTACTTTTAGAGAACCAAGGAACTACCTTCAAAAATCTCTCACTATAAGTAAGTAATTTGATTTGTCTTCCCCATAAATCATTCTTTTTTAGAATATAAAATTAAAGACTTTTCTTGACATTTATCTACTTTTACCTGGGAATAAAAATAAAACAAAACAAAACTGAAAGGCACTTCTTTTATGTTTGCTGTACTAAAACTTCATATGTCTAAGTTAGATGCATACAAATTTTACTTTAGTTTAAAATAAAAATAATAAAAAATAAGATAAAGAAAATACAAAGCTTTCCTGGGAAGTGCTCTGGAACTGAATTTTCTTCTTTGCACCCAGGCTAAGAAGCTGATGAAATATCAAGTAGATGATATCTGCCTCATCTATTGAATATAAAGCTCTTGACAATCAGAATTATCTCCTGCAATTGTCTGCAGGCTTGGTTTGAAACACACTTTCCATTAAATTCACAAAAACCTGAACCTATTTTACTTCTGGAATTCAATGGGAATCATATGGAAATGTTTCAATTGCCTTCCAATTTGGTCTTAAAAAAAAAAAAAAAAGAAGTCAGTCACACCAAAATTATTGAAGAAACTCTTGATGTAAGAAACTCTTTTTTTTTTTTTTACACCTATTGCTGCTCCTGTTTTACAGCAGTAGTGGTACTACAGGAAAGAGGTTGACAGAAGTCACAGGATCAGAACTTTCCTTGCTTTTCTACCTTGCTAGCTTCAGCAGAATAACCTCAGATGCTTTGGGAATAGATGCATATCCATCTTGTAACTCATTCTGTTGTGTTTGTGCATGACATTGTCCACATTCACCAGGATTATTCCACAGGTAAAGGCTGTGTTCAACCCACTGCAACATGTCCTATCCCTTAAAAACACCTTATAGTTCAAGAGATTATCTTATGGTTTGATCCTTGTAACTGGCTTTGTTTGAGGGATGCACATTGGCTCAGAAGAATGAAATTATTCTCTGGTTACCAGAACTACTGTAACCTATCGTATGATGTTATATTTATATAAATTCATTCCATCTCAGTAGCTTTATTAAATATCATTTGCTTTTCCTTATATTTTTATACAGGCAGACTTTCTGATATTTTGGCTCCCCTGTTTAAAAAAGTACGTTTTTAAAAAATGTCTTT
This sequence comes from Toxostoma redivivum, assembly GCA_013397375.1. Lineage (NCBI taxonomy): Eukaryota > Metazoa > Chordata > Aves > Passeriformes > Mimidae > Toxostoma > Toxostoma redivivum. The sequence goes on along the minus strand of VXBI01005956.1, from coordinate 155,502 downwards.
CCATATGGTATTGCAAGCTTTCTAAACAGATCCCTTTTCACAGCGATTTTGTTGAAAAGAAATCAAAACAAATACTGAATGCTGAGCACCAAAATAGGTCCATGTACTTGACAGCTGAGAAGATAGTGAAGATCTGTGAAATGTATCGGGGTAGTAATCGCTATTTAAATTATTTTGCTTCTTTCTAGTTGTCTCCTACAACTGTAAAAATATTATGATAACCAGGCAAGGTAAAAGTTGGGCTAAGAATGTGCTCTTTTCTTTTCCTTTAGTCATTTCATAGGTGTAATACATTCTAAAGAACAGGCAGAACATTTTGTTTATACAATTATGCTTATTTTAATAACTTGTTCTGCTATTTTAGACCTGTTCAGTACAAAATCAGACTTGTAAAATACAGATTTTTTTTTTAAGGCTCAATAATAGAAAAGTTACAGCTTGTAGGATCAATGGTTTGCTGTGAAAAAAACTAAGGGATGAAAAATTGGAGAGCAAGACAGGTAAAAAAAAAAGTGAGATAGTAGGGATGGGCTCTTGGAATATTTTAATTACTAAGAGTGTTCTAGTTCACAGACAAACAACACAACAAAAAAATAAAATGGTTGTTCATGGGCACCTATTTCTGTCGTGCTCTTTCCAATTGAACAGAATTTTTTAATTAGCTTTGTAGACTTTGCAGGATTTGTAGTGGCCCTAAAATGTCCATACAATGATGAATTCAGCATATCCAGGTCATTATTTTATATTTAGAGGCTTTTATTCACGTTTTGGCAACATTCACAGTAAAGTTTCCCAGAACATTTTCTACAGAAGTGCTAGTTTCTAAATTTGAGAGTTTTATGGATCCCAAGCACGGCTGGAACATAAGGAGAACACAAATCTGAAATTCTGCAAGTCGCAGTGAGCTTTATGAAGAATTGAATTGATACCAATTATACACCAATCTATACACCAATTTTCAGTGCAAACAATTTTATTCTGCTTCAGAGATTTTACTTTACTTTTTCAGAATTTTACTTTGCCTACCTTTTGTTAAGGACATTGTAATCACAAGTAATGCTAAAACTGAATATGGGGTTACAGCTGAGGATAAATGATGTCTGCAAGAACTGAGACTGGTGTTTTAAAATTAAGTTTGGGGTCAGGTGGACTGGCAAGTTAGTGCCTTCCTGCTTGCTTCCATTCTTTTTAGATACTCATTAAAAGTATCTTTTCTGATACTCATCAGAAAAAGGATTGTACTACATACACAGTAAAAAAATGCATTTGATTTTTACTTCATGTGCATAGCATTGCATAACATGTATTTTATTTTTAGATAGTGTATCTTAGATTATGTTTTAGTTCTAAAAGTATATATAAAATAAAGAAATATGTAGCTAAAGAAATAACTGGATATTCAACATTTTAGAAAATGATACTTACACTGGTTTATTTGAAAACAGCTGAAGACATATTGAAGGCAGCAAGAGTTGACCAGTGTAACTACATGGGGTGCAGTTACAATTCATTACTTAGAGCAGCATCTTTGACTCTCAGCAAGAAGGCAGAGTAGTTGTGTGTTTCTATAAAGCTCTAAACTATTTTCATTGGAGTCAAAAAACGCTGTTGAGAAACCTTGCAGTGATCCTAAGGCACTTACTGTGAGGGTTGCATCTTGACTTCCTAAATACACTGTATGTGACCAATATTTGTGTATATCTACACCTTTGAGAAGTAAATAAGTTTATTTTACTGAGTCTTATTGTATTTTTATGTTACTTTTTGCCCTTGTAGTGTGCCATATTACTTCTGGGTTGATTCTGAACTTTCTGGATCTTTCAGGTTTTGGTAAATCTGGCAAATTCTTCTTTACTTTTTTTAAAATATTAACTTGGAGTTACAACAATCTATGATTAATCCAGTATGTGATGGTCTAGCTTTTGTAAATCGTTCAAAATTGGGGGATTTTTATGGAAAACGGATATGTTTTCCACAAATTTTATTTCAACTAAACATAATTTATTTTGCCAGCCAAAAGATGATGACAGTACACCTAAAATGCCAGATCCTTGGCTTCACTGTTTCAGAGAAGTGGATTGAAACTGCCTTAAATCTCTCCTAAGAGAAGAGGCTCTGGGGCACACCACCCGGATGCAGAAACCTGGAGAATAAGTACATGGATGGTGAATTTCTATCACTTTTACTCTCTATCTTGGGTTGGTCCTTTGGCACACATGGAAGCATCACAGTTTGAATTAGGTGTCATGATGCTGAGCAGTGCTCAGGTGAGATATGGGACGAGAAAAAAACAGAGTTTACCTTTGCTCATGTCTCTAGTGCCTGGACTCAGTGAACTTCTCATTCATCACATCTGCAAGCACTGGCTTTGCTTGCTTGGCATCTTCTGTTCTTCCTGGAGGAGCAGCAGGAATCACTGCTCCAGGGGAACATCTGAGCCTGGGTGAGTCCCTTTTCCTTCAGCTTGGAGTGCCCCAGCACAGCATGACATATCTGCTTGGTGAAGAGGTGGGAGAAGAATGGGTCCCAAAGGGTGGGATCCCAGCATTTCACCTCTGTTTTTGTTGTCTGAAAATTTCAACCCATGGCAACCCAGCCTGTGTGTTCCTGACTAACAGTTCTCCTGATTTCAAATGAACCAGTGATCAAACAAAAACGGGTCCTAATTATGTAGATCCCATTTTTTATCTCTGATAGAGTTTAATGGGTATGAAGTGTTACTATTGATTTCCATGGGAACAGGAAAGGTCTTGTGTTATCCAATGCATACTGAAAATCCTATGACAGTTACTGGAAGGCAGAAAGACACACTAACTTTCCTTTAAATTGCAGGATGAAAACTGTGTATTAGAACAATTATGCCTCAGGGTGAATGTGTAAGTATAATGATACTGAAACTTGGCTTCTTTTCAAAATACACAAGTCTCTGACAGTTTGGTATTGAGAAGCAAGTGATTCACATACATAAAAAATAGAAGCAGACCAAAAATGTCAAGGTTTGACAGAGGGCAAATCTAAAATACTTCCAATAAGAGGAAAAAGAGAATTTCATTTTAAGAACACAATGCTGAGTCTCTTCTCGGGAGCATATTAATATCACTAAAATATTTTTTATATATTAGACATAATTATAAATTAAATGCAATAATTTTTAAAAAATTGTGAGTAGATAAAGAAGCCTCCCACTCTGAGCACTTACCATGCACAGCAGCAGCTTATGGAATGCAGAGTAGGAGTTAATGGTCAGTTTTCTTACTGGAAGAAAATCACCATGGAGTCCCAGGGGGATGTATTCATCAGCGATCTGAAAAAGAGAATGAGCAGTGAAGTGACACAGTTTGCTAAGTTACTGAGGATAATGAAGGCAAGGGTAATGACAAAAAGATGCAGAAGGTGCTCACAAGGACTGGGTGGTAAAATAGCACATTGAGATCCGTGTTGATATATGCAGCAGGGTAAATGGAGGAAGACCAATAATTGCGATTTAACATACATAACGGTGGGCAATGAATTAACTCTTACACTGAGCATCTTATCCTTGAGTATTTTCATGAAATTCAGCTTAATTTTCCTCTGTGGTCACAAACTCCAAATTTTTTTAGGAAAAAAAAAAAAAGCAGAGAGCATTATGAGCCATTATACACACAGGTGCCCTGACACGTCAGCATGAACACAGGATGCAGGCTCAGAACAGCAGAGCAAAACGGGGTAGTGTGTGGCAAGGAAAACGTGGCAAGAAACAGAGACAGGTGACCAAGAAAATGAGAAGTTGGAACAGATTTTGGTCAAATATTTGGGAAAAATCAACCATGAAAAATGGGACAAAGAAAGTAGGAATAAAGTATACAATGAGTAAAGTTCCTGCACTCCTACACTCTTCCAGGGACATGTATAACTGAGCAGCCAAACCCACACTGGTTCACAGACCACACCACAGTAGCTTCCTTTTCAGTTTATGTTAGTACAAAACTGAGAAATTCACAGTACTTTGATTTTCATTGCACTTGGTTTTGGGGAAACTGAAATAAGTGTGATATAAACTAGACTGGAAGGATAAGCTTAGCTTGTTTTGGCCATGATTGCTTTTGAAAATCTGATTTTTAAGTCCATGTCAGTATTTTGTTTTTAAACAGTGAAGACTCTGTTCAATGTATTACATTTATATGTTTTTCAATTAAATTCATATGTTTATGTTGGTTTTTTTATTATTACAGTGACCCTTAGCTAATGGGATGGTTTTACTGGCTTGCCAGTGATGAGTGATGGGATGGTGTGCCAAAATTCCCTGTGACTGGAGTGTTCTCTTGGATGGTTATAGGTTCTTTAGGAGGAATAGGCAGGCCAAAAGGGGCCAGGGCTGGCATTGAATGCAAAGGAAGGAATAGAATGTATGGAGCTCACAGCTGGCAATGGCACAGTTAAGAACTCCTGGATAAAAATCAAGGGACAAACAAAAAATGAAGAGGTGGGACTGTACTACAGACCTCCCAGCCAGGATGTTAACACTGATTAATTATTGTTTGTGGAACAAAGAGACACTTCCACATCAACTGCCCTTGTCCTGATGGGGGACTTCAGCTTGCCAGAAATTATCTGGGAGCATCACCCAGGCCACAAGATTACTAAAAACCTGTAGGACAGGTCCTAAGGGACCCTACCTGGGACGATGCCCTCCCTGATCTGCTGCTTGCCAAGAGAGGGGATCTCAAGAGCAAAGTGCTGGGTGGAAAACTCGAACTGGTGGAGTTTCAGCCGGGAGGAGACTGTAGGGAGAGCTCATTGCAGTTTCCACCTCCTCACAGTGGGAAGGGGAGGGACAGGCACTGATCCCTTCTTTGTGGTGACCAGTGACAGGACTCAAGGAAATGGCATGAAGACAAGTCAGGGGAGGTTTAGGTTGCGTATGGAAATTTGGAAAAATTTCTTCGTCCGGAGGCTGGTTGGGCACTGGGAACTGGCTCCCCTGGGAAGTGGTCACAGCAGCAATCTTGACAGAGCTCAAGAAACATTTCAAGAGTGGTCTCAGGACCTGTGCAGGGCCAGGAGTTGGACTCAGTGATCCTGATGGGTCCCTTCCAGCTCAGCATATTTATGATTCTCTGATACTAAACCATTCTAGCTGCCTATAGCGAGGAGGGAATGTTAACATTGCTGTTATACTCTGTGAATGGGTGGCTATGCTTCCTACAGCACTGAGCTGGCCAGAAATCCTCTTCTGCTCTAGCAGAAAATCAGATCTAGAGGAGTTCACTGTTCTCTGATCTTTTCCACATATGAAAGGAGTATTTAAAAGTATAATGTCTTCCATTTCATCAATTTGAGGGGAAAATAATAACATCATTAAATGAATTCCTATGCAGAAAATTGCCTAAGGACTCAGGCCCTAAATGATTTGAATTTCAATATAAAATGAGAAATAGCTGCTTTTTGCCTATCACAGCAATTTTCCCCTTCAGCTTTACAATTCTCCCTCTGCATCTTGTGTAGCTTCAAATGTACTGATATTCTGAGCATGAAAACAAGCTCTTCTGGATATTTTGTATCCAAATTTTTATGAACACTCTTTTGAAGTTACCTATTTACACAGTCGCTTTCCAGCTTCGAGTTCAAGTCAGCCACTCTCAATTGAACAAATGGGAAAATCTGTTTTTATTCAGATTACATTGTTATTATATTATTATTTATTCATATTATAACTATTAATATTGTTTTTATTCAGCTGCATTGCCTGCTTAAACATACATTTATTAGCATGAAACCTTACATTGGGTAAGAAATTAATCAGCTGTGTGGTAGGGGACAATTTTGTAGATTTAGCTCATAAGTTACCATTTATGAAACCCAAGAATTAGCAGTGTGTAAAAACTGCAGATGCTTGAGTCACTATTAATTAATAAACCCAGCTAACCCAGTCTGACTGCTTCTTTTTAATAATCAATTAATTTGAATAAAGCCTGTGACTTAGATTCAGCACAGTCACCTTTAATTTGGTGTTGAATTCACAAGTAGATTCTGCAATATCCTGAAATCAGCTTGGGGCTGCTAGAAACATGTTCCACTTCCAATGAGAAACTTCAGAACCAGCCATGTTTTCGAGCTGCAGCTCCTCAGTGGTTTTGTTTTTTCTTGAAAAATTTAAGAAATATGTCCACATAGGGAGAATTGAGTCTACTTCGTTCTTATGAATTAAGAACATTGAGAACCTTTGCTTTATTTATGAGGATTTGCTACTCCTTAGGCTCATGCTTAATTCTACCTCTCTCTTTTTAATTATTTGTAGTTTGAAATAATACGAAATTATTGTAGATTGCAATTATTATTCTACGCAACTTAGTATTAAGTAATTTTGTGTTAGGCCAAAAAGCACTTTGAACCTCTCTCTCCCAGTCACAGAAAATCTCTTATAGATTTTTTTAAGCTTCTTCATATTAAAACTGGTTGTTTCCAACTCAGTATGATATTTAGCATTTATTAATTATTCCAATTAATTCCATGCTAGCTGCTAGAGGATCCTGGATTTATTTTTCTTTTAAGTCTTCCTTCAGAAACAGACTTCATGCTCTTCTGCCTTTACAGATAAGAGCAGGCCAAGATGCTCAGAGCTGGCAGTAAATGTTCAAGACCAAGGACACCCATAAAACACGACACGACAGTTCCCTCTCCTGTAAGCACATGGTCAGGTACAGCTACCATAGCTTGGAGAGATTCCAAGGATCACCTATTACTGGAAATAAACAGCTGCCCTTATGCAGCAAAACTGACACACCAAGGCAAAAAATAACCTGTGCAGTTCTGGAACTACAGAAGCTCTGCAAGGGAGGTGAAATGGTGCTGCTTTAGTTTTGATTCAGAAATGGCACTCTCCTTTAAATAAGGTGTAGATTCGTTTTCAGAATAGCAGGGAAAAAAGCGTGCCTACATTCAAAGGGCCTCCCTGTCTTCCCAGGCTGCTGGAAGAGAAATGAAGGTCACTGCTTATGGAAGGTGTGGCCTCTCAGAGACAACATCAGTAGTTTATTACAAGTGAAAACCACTCTAATTTGACCAAGGTCAGGCAGAACAGCTCGGTTTTTTTTTCAGTAAAATAAAGATTTTCTTTATTATGCTACATACCACACAGTTTAAATCTTTTCAACCTTATGCCAAGCATATTTCTTTGGCACTATTTTCTATTGTAATACACTTATTTGTAGAGATTTCTGTAAGAAAAGAAATGTCCTTTTCTTCTTCACAGAAAGATAATTTCTACTGGGGGAATAAAACAACCCAAAAACCCTCGGGTATATTTTAAAAATATCTTTTCCCCCTTCAGATATTGTAAGACTATGGCAAATGTTTCCTGTTTTAACTTTTTTTTTTTTCACTTATTAGCAATAATTGATCAAGGGGAAAATATGAAGAACTTTATTTTGTAGTTCTTTAACTCCCACATGATGCTTTTTAGAGTCCCAGTTGACCTCTTCCTTTTTGTCAACAAAACAAGTTTCTGTACATTGTCTTGGCTCATGAGCATACATAAATTGTACTGCATTGGGAATGATGTGAGAGTGCACTTCTTTAGGAGCTCTAGCTGAAGCAACTGTGGGCCTTTAATACCTGAACAAAGAAATTCTGCAGTCCTCAGTGTCTGAGTCAGCACTATGTGAAATGTGTTTTTTGGGTTTTACACAAGCCTTTTTAACTTGGGAGTTGCAATGTAGCTCATGGAACTAAATTACGCTGAGATGAGGTTAAACATCATTTGCTCATCCCTACACAGAGATTTGCTAAATGTGAGGACTAGGCAACACCAAATCAGTGTTGTGCCTTTGGCCAGAAGTGGCAATAGGAGGTATTGGATGTGAAATCATGTCATTTTCTGGTTATGGTGGTTTCTGGCATACCTGAGGCTGCCACCAGACTTGCCAGACACTGCTTTGATGTCGGTGTGAAGGCTCCCCTCCATGAGCATCCTCAGAGCATCTCTCCTGAGACTCCTACACATTTACTTCTGTGCATGGCAGCAGCACCAGCACTCTTGTAGAGCTTGTGTGGTAGAGGAGTAGTCATGGGGGTCTCCTTGTTCCCTCTTCTGCTTCAGTCCAGCTTCCTGGATGACTGAAATCACTTAATTTTACTTGAGGACAGCTCTGCCTGATGGTGGCTGTCACCTTTGCATTATGAACAAGGGGCCGTGACACCATCAACACAATATTATCTTTGGGATCTCATTAAAGACTGTGCAAGCTGGGAGTTAGCTAAAATTAAAATAAGATCTCTAACAAATTATCCATGGGAAAAATCATTTTCTTTTCCTGAGTTTCTCGTGAGTGATAGAATGCTTTCCATATCATAACTGAAACTTTGTCACAGATTCCTTTTACAAGACATTTAACAATAACATAAGCTTCAGCTGAGCCCTTTTATGGCAGATATAAGGTGTTATACATAATCTTCTTAGGGAGCTATGCGTGCACTGCCTCATACAAGCAGAATAAAAATAAAAAATAATAATATAATAAATATGTTGACTTGCTGACCAAGAAGAAAAAGTTACTAGAGCAAATTAAATATTCTCCTAAATAAGCCTTTAATTAGCAAAAGAAGATACAGTAGTTATTGTTGGTCAATTAGAGATGTAATAATTACTCACGATTAGTTGATGAGAAGAAGATAAGTAGGCAATTACCATAAAAAGCTAAAGTGCAAGTAAAATCAGCTAAACCATCTATTATGTGGAAATTAGTAACTGGTAACTGAAGTACACCACCAAGCCTTCTGTTCATCTTTTCAAGTACATGTTAAATTTAAGAAACAAAAGTCATTATGAAAGGATACTACAGATCTTTCATTGTAATACATAGATGAAGAATTTATATAATAATATTATATTATGTTCTTAGTACAGAGTAGTACAGAGCCTCTTTCCCCCCTCACTCTCGACTTTCAGTTTTCCCAATTTTTGGAAAAACAGGATTTAAAAATGGCCTTCCAAACTGTGTCACATTCTACTCTGTGAGAAATTCAGGCTGTAATGGGGATATATTTTATTTAAAAAAAAATATTTTAACATTCATTAGAACTGGCGAAACAACTTACAAAAATTAACATATTCAAGAATGTCTGTCCTAATTCTGTTCATAAATTATTTTCAAACAGACTGAAAATAAGGAATTCATTCTTATTCAAAATTACTCAAAAATAGATTGTGCAAAGATAGACTAAACTGTTCACTAGCTCTTTTTATAATGCTTACTTAAATCATAATTCATTGTTCCTTTGATTAGATCACAATAGCATTTATAAATCTGTAAAAAAGATGGTCAAAGATTTTCTAGTGCTGAGTTCTTGAAGCTATCTCAGGGACTAACAAAGATATCAGTTAATGAAAAATAAATTAGCAAATATGTAATCAAACGTCATTGACAATAACTTAACCTTTCCCTTTGGACAGGAAATGGTGACTCAATTAGACAAAGTAATTTTTATAATATTTCAAATTCTTATTCACATTTTTATAATATTTCCCTTCAAATGGGAAACACTGTCTCTGGACTGCACTGCAGTACATTTTTTGTTACTCAGCTGCTCTACAGAGATTACAAAATAAACTCCATCTGCTCGAAGGGATAGCTTTAAAGCATGTTCAGAAGTGAGTAAGTACTTTATACATCTTCTAAGGCTTGGTTTTCAGGGATCAGATCAGGGGTGAGAGTGGTCAGAGGCAGAGTGCTTTCCCAGGCACCGGGGTCACAGTGCAGCCCACGCACGGCAGGGCTTGAGCTGCTGCCTCATTTAGATGAGGAGCACGGACTCTCCCCAGGGATGGAATTCTCCTCCTGGAGAAGGGGGCCACGTGCATTTCTTTGAAGGCAATACTGGCTTAAATGTCCTTATCTCCAGCCACTGCCCCCTGCCCTTTTTGGCGCTGTGCTGGTACCACTGTATCCACAGCTTAGCAGTGAACTGGACAGGGAAACTGATTCCTTAAAAAATCAAAAAAGTCTTTTTTCTTTTCGTTGGTCGGGGATCACTTGCCATTTTTTCACCATTTCTTTATGCTCTGATATAACATCTGGAAATAATGGATGCATATATTGTTTCCTATTCTTGAATATAATCATGCTTCCATTGTCATACAAACTTAAGTTATACATTCAAAAATATTTCCTAACTGTAGCCAAGTGTTCTTTTCAAATGAGGTTCAGCTCATTTTCTTATTTAATTACTCTTAGTTTAATTCAAATGTTCAGCATTATTATGTAAATCAAATAATGACTGTGAACCTGTGAAGTGATGGATCCTGAATTCAAACATCAGACACATCTATTGCTTTATTGGTTTTCATTCACCACATGCACCTTAAGAGAGGAGCCATTGATTATGCAGCTCTTTCAGTTCTCCAAGATGTTCATCCCTTTTCTTTCTGAAGAAGAAGCAGCTTAGACCCAATATTGAATTTCTTCAGTCATTACCTTCTGCCATGGGAATAGAGAACACCGCAGGCAAGTCCTTTGTAACGATTATCGTTTTGTTGGGATAGGACATGATGCGCTATAGACATCATTGTATTAGATACTGCCATTACTTATCACCTTCTTAAAATAATTATACCAAAGGGCTCCGGGAAAGTTAAACTAGTCAAAGGTCAGTGTTGGGTGGAACTAATTTTATTTTCCTAACAGGAAATGGAAGGCTTTTTTTTTTCCTGACAGGGCTAGGACAGAAAGTCATTCAGTGATGCATTCATTACATAAATATCATTCATCTCAGGTAAGTATGCACAGAATAATATTGTTATTACCTTTTTTATTTTATTTTTTTTCTAACTAAAGCATCTGTCCTTCTTAAATTCAAAGAGGCGAAAGCACAGGCTCGAACATCCGCATGTCTTTGAGTGCTATTTTGCAGTATTTGATTTCCTCTTGGCAAGAAATGTTACAATAGCAGGCTATTTCCTGTTGTTTTTGTAGCTTTATTTCTTAATCATGTCTAAACCACAAATTTGATGAAAGCAGGATGACTAGGAATTGAGAGTTTAGGTCTGTGTTCTGCTGCACCATAGAAATTCCTTCAATAATTGCTCGCTAATGGCAGTAAAATGTAACCTTGTGAATTTGGAAGCTCAGGAGAATAATATGATCTCAATGTATGTTCATAGGTATCTTTTAGACATTGAGACCTTTTGTCTTCATTCTGTAGATTTCACTCTTACTCTACCCTAGTCAGTTTCTCTCATAAATTGTAATTTGAACATGAGAACCAGAAGACTGCTGGTGTTTCTAATATATCTATCTCTTCACTGCACCTTCTTTATTAGTTTTCAGAAATTCTTGTGGTGCAGTTTTTTGTTATTTTCATAACCCTAGAGATATGGATTTTCTTGCCAATAGGTCAATTCAGTTTTCATTCCAAAGAAACAAAAGATATTTATCGAAACATTTGCTAGAAGTGTAGTTAATTCAATCGAGAGGTGACTATTCAAAACAGGGCCCATGCTTTTAGTGCAGAAGTCAGTGGCTGCAACAGTGGATTGCACTAGCAGTGCTTAATCTCCCCCAAAACAAAGACACTTCCAGCTCAAGAGCTCTGCAGCAAAAGTAATTTTTTGGAGGTAGTTTGAGGACGTAGAATTTTGTAAATAACTCCTAAAAAGCTAAAGCCTTTCTCCACAAAGCTGGTAGGTCTACCTGGAAAATCTTAATCTGCTGTTGGCAACTAAAATGAATTGGAATAAATTTTGTATTCCTCTGGCCTTTAACCATTAGATCAGCTGGCATCCAGCATTGCCAGCATCCAAGGTCACTACACTTTGTTTTTATTCTGAGAAAACTTGGCTACAATGGGTGAGAGCCTGGACCAATAAATCCTGACATAAGAAATCAATCCTTAATTCAGCAATAATACTTAATTAAACAGCGGTGATTTAAATATATCGTGTTAAGGAACATTTTCCTAATCAATGTACTGGCAAGAAAATCCTCTCAAGGAATGCCAGGTTTATGCGTTTTGAAAGCATATTACACATATATGTAATTTTTTAATGTGACTCCAGAGAAATTTGACATCAGAAACTCTAGAAAAGCCTTGTGAGCTGCAAAATCTTTAATCTAATGAAGGTTGGAGTGCTTAAAAAAAAAAAAAACAGATGGTGAAAACTGTGGGGAAGCCATGAAGAAAAGTACATTTAATTTCTATGGTTCCAGCAATTTAGAAATATTGGAACACATTTAAATCTTCATAGCCTTAAAACCATATCCAACAATCCCAATATAGTTGCTTTTTGAAAGTCCAAGTTATGTTGTTTAACTTTATATTTAATAAAAGACAAAAACCCAAAGAAAATCACCCCTGACAAGTATATATTGCCATGGTTGTAGAAAGGTTAATATGTCAGAAGAGAGATACTAAGTCCAATGATCTTCTAAGTGTTATAAAGCACAGTCATTTTGCATTTTTTGATTAAGTCAATAAGTGTATTACTATGTAAGCAGTTTTCTTGACACAAATTCAATATTTCCTTGTGTAACCTGGATTTTCCACAGTAGTGTCCAAGTCATAGAGCATATCTAGTGCAAAGCTAGATAGAAGAATATCAAACTATTTGCTTTCATCATCATCAATATTATTATTCCCATTAGCAGTAGATTAAAAAACCCATATGCTCAATTTATGCCATTTTCAATAGCTATTAAATAACATACTTAGCAGTAAGGTTCTGCTCTGTTTTATTTTATTAGACAGTGATCTTTACCTGTGTTTTCCTGAAAAAAATGTATCTATGTATTCTAATGGTTGCAGTGGTCTGATCATTCATATAAAATTGAGAGCAGCATTCTTCTCAAATTCAGAGTTATGACACAAAAGTAAATTCTGCTTGTGTGCTCTTCCACAGAGAGAGGGACTTTGGCTAATGTTGCTGTTATTCTGTGATTCCCACTGGATTTTTCTGTAGAAGAAAGGTTTATGGAGTGATAGTCATGACAGCTACAGAGTGTTCTTGGATAGCTCAGAGTTTTGTAGGAAGACCTGTCAGAAGCCAGACAGGTTGAAGTATTTCACAAGCTGTCCATGTTTAGTAGAGAACTTAGGAAGTAGTAGCAGTAAAATTTATAGTTGAGAAAGAGCAACCTGCAGTGTAGTCTCGTGGCATTTCAGATCTAATCATGGAAGAAAGACATTCTTTTCAGTTGTATTTTAAAGAACTAAAAAAAACAATAAAATGAAGAGACAACACCTTTATTTTGCACTCTAAATTGCCATATACTTTTTGGAGGGGAATACAAGAGAGAGAATGTGCAACTCTATTGTGCATGCTCAAATTCCAAGAGCCACTGTAGCTCTTTCAGGCACGACACTGAAAGAAACTGAAAGATGGAGACATGGACATTTTTATTCTGCTCCAAGGTGTATTCCAGCCTCTCTGGATAACCCCAAGGCTCAGCAGCAAGCAGACTGCAGAGGTGTGTGGGAATACTGAGCCCCAAGTGCAAGGCTCTGTGCTTTCCTATATTGAGCTTCATGAAGTTTTTCCAGCTTGCCAAGCTCCCTTTGAGTGGCAGGTCTACCCTGCAGCTTTTTAGCCTTTCTCCTGATTTAAATAATTCCATATTTCACCTTTCATTTAAAGCCTTCATAGAATATTATATGAAGAAGAGTATCGTAAGAAGAGTTCAGGAAATAGAGAAAATGTAAGACAGAAATGTGGCATGAAATGTCCAAGGTGACTGAACTGTGGTAATTGTACTGCATAGTCAAAATGGAAATGAAAAACAGTATATTGTGTGTCTTTTGTGGTCACAGATTGTACTAAAAATGAGTATATAGTGCTCTGAACTTATGGCTCCTAGGCAAAAACTCAATTGAAATATCACTGCTGAACAGTCAATGTCAAAATGTGCTAGTGAGGAGAAGGACTGTGGAACACAGACCTATAATGGAAACCTGGAGAGGAACATGATGACTTGAGTTGCTTAGAAACTGTGTATTTACTAAATTTTTAGATATTTATTCTCTAAGTGGCTTATTAATACTTATCACATTGTGTGTCCATGACAGACTCCACTAATAAGAACTTTTTATATAACCAAATATATTTTAAAATTTAGCTTTTTTTTTTTTTTTTTTTTTAAGATACCCAAGTTTAAGAGTACCTTAACTGCAGCAACTTCAAAAGGGATGATTTTTACTGGGTGAGTGGCAGGTTTTTTTAGCATGTCGGACCTTTTGACATTTTCCTCTAGGTATAGCAATGCAAAAAAGGTTGTTTTTTGTTTTATTTTTTTTAAATTAAAAATCTAATTTTGTATATAGTCCAGTGCATGTATTTATCAGTGTGCTTCTATTTCTACACAGACCTATGAGAAAGTCTTTTCTTTTCAGATTTGATTTTTAAAGAAACTGAAAAGTGCTCCTTTTAGATTATATTTTATACAGGACAATTGGAAGGTTTTCTGGAAATCCAGTTAAAAAAACAATTAACAAACAGTAATTAACAAGCAGTAGTACTAATAGGTTAATTATTAATAAGCTAGTTACATTCAGGATGAAAAACTGAAAAGTAAGAAACTGCCAGTTTGATTATTGAGTCATTTTAGGTAAAATTCTCCTGTGAGAGATTTGGAAGAAATGCATTGAATACTTAAACATAAAATTTGAGGTGAAAACCACAGCATCCAATATAGTCAATAAGCATAACTTTTATGGAACCTGAAGTACTTTTATTCTCTACAGATTTGTATGTAAGTGAATTCTGCAAATCTGTGCTGATAAGAGAAGGAAATGTACTCTATTCCATAGCTGAAGTGCTTATGCAAATACAGGTTGCAATATTGCATCTGGGAAACAAGGTATTGCTGCAGGAGTTTTAATATCACAGTTACACACAGGGTCCCACACCACATGTGCTCAGGACAAATGTGTCATTAAAAACATAAAAATGCTTCTAGTTTTAAATGATGCATTAATATGCTCCTGAAGCATAAGAAAACAGAGATGTATGGATATTAAATGTAGAAGGGAGCATCAGCTAATTTAGTTTGAACTTTTCAGTACCAGAGGTATTACATTTCAGCAGGTCTTTTGCTCAAAGAAAGAGAAATCTTGATTTTCATTTGTCTTGAGTTATTCTTCACTGCTTACAAACACATACATGAACAAATATATGATTACAGCCTCCAACAAGCCAATCTGAAGCTATTAGGTTAAAATCACATCAGCTAGTGCCCCTGTGTGAGGCAATCATACATTTGTTTGTATGGTACTCAGGTGTTTGATAGACCTTTCTCCATGACATAAAAAAGAACCTTTCAAAATTCAGTATTTTCTTGTCTTTCACATAGAAATCTATAACCAGGTTTTGCCCCATGCTTTTGCTGAAAACACCAAAGAGACCTCAGTCTCTTTTGTTTCACTATAGAGACTATACACTATACAGACTTTTTCTTCACTATAAAAATTTTGTCTTGTATTTTTGACTTGTTCTATACATAATTTTTCAGCTTTTCCTTTTTAGTGTGGATAGCCAGGATAAAAAATATTCAAGCATCCATACCTTCAGTGCCACCGAAAAGGATTATCACCACCTAACTGCTCCTGTCCATTATTTCTGAGTTTAGAAGACTGTAAGATAGCTTTATTTTAATTAAGATTTTTACATACCTAAGTCTGTTTATCCAATATAAACCCCACAACAGATGTGTGTCCTTAGGAACCTTAGCTGAGTCCTCTGTACCACAGGTAGGACTCCGATTCCCTTTTATTAAGATTAAAAGAATTGCATTTTCTCCATTTAGGACTGATTTTGCTGTAATGAGCCCAGAGTACCAAGGGTGAAGGGATTTTAAGGGAGACACGAATGCTTTCTGCTAACACTCCAAAGGCAGACAGCAGCAAAACAGGGTCTGTGCAGTGAGGAGCAGCGGGGCTGTGAGCTCAGCCAGCTAATGAACAGTGTTGAGAGTTCAAACACCCTGGTTAGGCTGCCTGCCTTTGAATTGGAGCTCCGGCTGCCTCAGAGCACAGACAGACCCAGCCCAAGTCACAGAAATATCACCACTGTCATCCAGATCATTCCAGACAAATGCAAGGCACGATTATAATTATTTACCACTCAGCCAATCCTTGCATCAGCCATACGTTTTATCAGCAGTGGTTTTGTTACATCCAAATCATTGCACAAAATACTGAGATGAATGCATCCCACAGCCATCACTGTGAACACTGCCCAATGTTTGGAGTGTATGAATCAAGTTACTCAAGAAATATGTACCTATAGCTGTGTAGAGGTTGCAGGCATATTCATGTATTTATTGGTTGGAAGCATTCTCTAATAGGAAGAGAAGCTTGTAGGCAAGCATATATAATTTGTTTAATGATAAATTTAGACAAATCACATCTAAGAACCCTATTGAAACCTTACAAAAAGTGTGTCACCATTTTTATCATTAAAAGACACTGAAATAAAGCATCCCACACAAAGGGCAAGGAAACGCACTCATAAAACAGAGCTAAAATCCCTGTCCTGAAAGCAACAAAGTCTGCATACCTGGTTATTTACAACTAGTAGCCTGGATTGGATTCTGCCATCCATTGGAGAGCCTGAAATGGAAAACATAAGATTATAAAATCCTAAAGATTATATATTCTTTATGATTCCTCTAATTTATAGTCTTGAGCAGTGATTTGATCTTTAGAAGACTGCCAGAATATCATACTCTGGTCACTCCTCCCCTCTCCCCCTGGACGGTCTTTTCACTGAGATAATTAAAATACTTGTTTACCACTCAGGTCTTCAATTATGGGGTCAGTATCCCCAGCTGGCCACTTAATCCAGTTTTGGGTTTGTTTTTACCAGTAGTACAGCATAAAAGTACCTTTTATGCAGCTGGATCCTGACTATACTTTTCAGAAAATCAATTAACTATTATTTGCTAATTTCATTACTGCTGTTTAACTGATGACTTTGCAGTCTTGTTCTTTACAGTATATTAAGAATATGCACCAAAATCAAATCTCTGTCTGCATAAAAAAACCCACCAGTCTGAAATGTAGAAGGAAGAGTTATATGAGATTAGAGCCGTTTTGTTTATTTTTACTTGTAGACATTTCTGTCTTTAAGTATCTACTTAAGAGCTGTATTTTGGCTTCAGATGTACCACCAATGAACTAAGGGGTAGTTTTCTTAGGACAGCTCTTCCAACTTAACTTTTCTTGCATAGGTTTGGATTTTCAGCAGCAGTGGCTATAAGACATGGAAGGATAAGAATATCATTAGCTCAGTAATTCAGATCACATTAGAGTGACCTGGTTGTCCTAATTTTAAAGGTTATTTTAATTTTATGTAAATCTTTAGCTGCCAGTCACAAAAAATCTGCATAATGTGCCTTGCCATTTTAGTTTTACTTGTCATCCACTTTTGTACAGGAACATGAGTTAACTCATTTTTTTTGTGTCTTCTGGTGCACCAATGGTACTTCTGGTACCTCAACTGTAACTTGAAGAACTTAATTAAAATAGAAGAGGCTTTAATTCCCCTTCCTTATGAAACAAAAACTTGTAGTTTTCCATTCTTATTTCTTTTTTACCGCCAAACAATTTTCAAAATTATGTGCAGCTGGAAGAGAAAAAAGCTGACTGTTTCATATCTGGAAAAGAATCATTTGAACCCAAGAAAATATTCAAATGCTTAGACTATACTCTGACCCCAATACTCATATTAGTGAAGGGTTATTCACCTTATTAAAACTAATCCCATGATCATGTCACTACCTGCCCCAGAAGGCACGTCTTTATTTTAATATTTATTATATTTCATATTCGGTCCTTTTAATTAAATTTTATCTTTAATAAATCCCCTTTTGCTTTGTTTCACTCCCTTCTGTGATTCACTAGAGAAGCTGCATGATAGGGACTCTAATTTCTTGATTGGTGAAGCCTTCTGCCAACTCCCAGAACCAATCTCTAAAACTGAGTGACACTTTTTTTACGCCACCAGAAAGTGAATGAGAAAAGAATCAGTATTAAAAAATGTTCCCACCTCAACACCAGCAGATTATACCCTCTGCTCTCTGTATTTTCAAGTTAAATTTTACTGCTTGATGTTGGCACTGGCTCTGGCTGAAAGAATATCTGAGCACAATCTCTGAAATCACCTACTAGTCCTTTCCCTTTTTGGTCAAATAAAGACTTTGCATGGGCGGACATGCAAATATACAAAAAACAAAACAAAACAAAACAGAAACAAAAATGAGCACTTTTCGTTGTTGTTGTTTTAAACACAGCAGGGGAATTTAGGCAGGTGTGAATTTTCACAGGTGATACCATGCCACAAGGCAACAGGTATGAGATTCATGGCATCCAGCCTCAACTATGTAAGAACTATGCATCTGCTCTTAGTGTGATTTCTGATCAATGCACAGAGGGCAATAAAGGGTAATGAAATAAGGCTGGAAGCCTCTATAAGATAATGGGGACAATCACTGTTTGTAAAACTATCTTCAGCAATGCTAAATATCCAAAATATTTTCCAGAACGTTAAAAAACTGAAGAACATAATGACAATTAAATGAAGACCATTACTTTCTCTCATTAAAACACTAACATCAAATATTACCCCATCTTTTCAAAAACCTGAGCTCCAAAAACTCCTCTCCAGGTGATGCTATGCACCTCAGATACTCAGACCAATAAGTTTACCTTTCTGTCTATACAATTGAAACATTTCAGTTAGTTTGGAAGTATCTGAATTTCAGTTGTTGCTGGATTTTAAATGTCCTGAAGCCCATAGCAATTTACCTTAGACTGTGATTATCTCATTTATTTTCACATCACACTCTAAATTTGTTAAACCTTCATCTCCCTTCACACCTTTGTTCTGACTAGAACACGGTGATAATGAACTCATCACAACAGCAGCATCATGTTAATCTTTTATCTGCTGCTGTTGATTCTGGACTCTACCATTTCATAGTCCTTTTTAGTTAAACTCTCACAATGACTTTGTTCATTGTTCTCATTTTATGTTCAGCAAGGCTCTTCAGGAGGTGAAAAAACCTTGAAGCATGAGAAACATCACAGACTGTCAATTAATATCTCATTAATAAAGAAAACAACAACAAAATGAACAAATAAGGAAAATAGGCTAAGTGGAGAGGTGTTAATTGAGGAAGATCTGAAAGGCTTGAAAAATCTAAACATAAAGAATTTAGAAAAGAGTGCGTTTTTCATGTGAATTCATCTGCTTGGAGGCTTGAATTGGTCCTGCATGGCTGTGATGTTGGGAAGTAACATGAAGAATACAGGCAAGAGCAAAAGGAGCAGAATTGGAAAGCAATAAATGGACAGTCTGGATTCTGGGTTAGCACTGATGGAACAGCCACTTGTTTTAAAAAAAAATTAACCTTTTCAGACATCATTGGAAAAAATTTATTCCAGTAATTTCTACCAGCTGAACACCAGGCCAACAACCTGAGGTAAAGAAAAAAAAAAAAAAATCAGAATTCAAGCCTTCTTCTTTCCTTGAAGGATTTGCTGTGAGTGATACATGGCACATCTTGGATCCTTGGAACTCCTAGTCTCCCCACAGTGGTCACTAAAAATTTTGCATGGTTCTCTTGACCTAACAATGTTAAATGCCAGACTAAATTAACAAAATTAGACTTATTTAATTGATTTTTTTTGATTTGTGGGGGTTTTGGTGGGTTTTTCTGTTTGTTTGGTGATGACTAGGAGCATTGGGAATAAAGGAAGGGCAGAGAGGGAGAGACAGAATCCTTCACATGCAAGTCACATATCAACCACATCTGTATAAAATCCAATTAGGACAACCACTGATAAATATGAATTCCTGTGTACTAACTTTCAAGAAACAAGCTGATGTCTCCACTGGAGATTACAGGTAAACAAAGAGTCAAACTTGACCTCTGACAACTGTATTGTTTACCCTTGTTTGGTATTCTAATTACTTGAAATACTTAGTTTTGTTAAGAAACTTCTTTCACACTGTTGTGTAGGTCTAGCTGCGATTAAATATAAAAAAATAAAATATGAAGATATTTTTGATGTATTATGATTAAGAGAAATTTTAGTTTCAGTCTTCTGTATAATTTCCATTATTAGTATATTCATCTAGTCATGTGTTATTTTTCCTCTTTCTTATTGTTGTGAAGACAAAAAATGCAAAGATCTTGGGATATTAGTATTTTTAAAGCTTTTCGAAAGAGCTTCTAATAAGAAGCAAAAGACTAGCTGACACTGGCACAGAAATGAGAAAAAAAAAGCATTATTATTTTTAGAGCTGACCTCTTAGGCTGGGCATGAGCATTTCAGCAGAATGGAGAAAATCTTGCCGTTCCAGTGTCATTCTTTCTCTCTTTGCATATTTTAACTTCTAACACTGACAAGTTAAACCATTTTATCAAAACTAAATTGCACGAACTAAAAAAAAAAAAAAAAAATGAAAGCAAAACAAGAGCAAAAGCTAGATCTTCTTTATTAACCACAGTGAATAAGGTGTACAGTGTATTTTCCCCAAGACCAATTTATTCTGTGAACCATGCATGCAAGCTATCAAAAGCTGTAAATTAGTGGTCACCTCAGGCATTAGAAATAAGAGCTCCTTTACAGGAGCTCCCATTGAGTCGGTCTTTTTCATCTTTGCTAATTAACACTGTTTTATCATTGCCTTGTAATAAATAATTGAAACTATCATGTAGGACATGATTCAGAAAAGGGAGAGCAACAACTCTAAACTAGATCATTTTCAAAGGAATCTTTCTCTGATTGGCTTCTTCAGTAAAACCTGGAATAACTGGAAAATAAACTGCTTTATGGCTTTGAGAAGTCTTTGAAACTTTCCACTACGTGAACAACTTTAATTTATGTGCATATCAAACATCTTACTGGTGCTGAAATCTAAAGACTTAATTCCCTGAAAAATGCAGGTGAGCCATAAAATACTCACAGCATCACGGGACCACATCAGTGTACCCTGCAGTGCGTAAGAATGCTGTAGTACCATCAGATCTTCTGCACTGAGGAAAAAAAACCTTTTTATATAAAAAGGAGGGGTTTAATCTTAAAGCTTTTGGATTGGGTGGTTTTGATCCTGACTGTACAAGCAGAACCCTGGCCAACCACACAAGCAATGTTTTGCTCATCTTTCTCAGCAGCTTCTAAAGCATCCCAAATTCACATTAATTCCAACCTGGCATGAGCTCAAGCAGCACCAAAGGCAGCAGTTATTTGCATATTTTGAGCTACCCAAGGTAAGATGATCCCAAAAGAACATTTTTTTTTTCAGTCCTGGCTCTCACCTACACTTTTGTGTGTTTCAAGTAACTGTGTAATAACTAAACACACATCTGCATAGCCCTCATTTGCAAGAAAAAACTTCTGCCATCCTGTGATTGTCAATATGAAGTCTGGTTTGATTAAGCTGTGTTAAGCAAACATTAAGTGTGCCTTTTTCAGGATAGGTTCACACAGCTTCACTGCAAGGAAATGCTCTATGAATAAATGTAATTACAGAAAAGGAAAACCTAAAGGTAATTTGATAACCCTCTGCAGAACTTAGCAAGGTGTCTAAAAATGAAATGTTGACATTTCTATGGTTACTTTACATATAAAAGAGGTACCTTTCATGAAAAGCAAAGCACTTACTTAACATTCCTCAAAGGTGGATCTCGTATTCTTCATTAGCTAAGTTTCAATTGCCTTTGTCAAGCTTGTCTTCCCAGCAAAGGTCTCTGTCAACTGTGAAATCCACTTAAGGTAATTAGTATTCTGTTAGATGGAACAGTCTGTGAATTAGCACTGTAACAAAAGAGAACGTCTACTTGTTTCTTCA
Source organism: Toxostoma redivivum (assembly GCA_013397375.1). Lineage (NCBI taxonomy): Eukaryota > Metazoa > Chordata > Aves > Passeriformes > Mimidae > Toxostoma > Toxostoma redivivum. Next base: position 133,676 of record VXBI01005956.1, on the reverse strand, counting down.
TTATCAAACAATTGGAGCTTCCAGCTCCTGTGGTGGCTGAACCTGACTCTTTTTCATGTCACACAGGCCACACTTAGCATAAGGATTAATAGCCCTGCTCAAAAAATTTGATTTTCCATTTTACCAGAAGTTCTATTTCTAGATGGTTCTATTCTAATTCATAACAAGATTAAATCTCACTCTTTCTACAGTGGGGAAACAGTTTTCTTCTAATCAGTGTAGCACTTGAAAATTTTTAGCAAATGTTCAGATTTTGTTTAAGAACATCAACGTTTTCTTTTGATTTTTATTTATAATCTTTAGGGTATTTTGGGTTTTTTATATATTTGATTATGTCAGAGAAGCAGGGTCATGTACAAAGGGTACAATGGTTATAGACCTGAAACTCTGACATGAGGCAACATCTGAAGTGTTCTAACATAGCCTTTACTTTTGACATCTGTCACTGACTGCTTGCCGCTTATTGACAGGCATATTTTATATTTTCTAAGTCAAAACCAGGTTATTTTATTAAAAAAAAAAAAAAAAGGAGGCATGCTGAAATAAATGAGGCAGCTTTGTTAGAAACTTGCACAGATTTGGAAAAGAAAAATCCCAAGAAATTATAAGCAGATATAAAATCTGGACAGTAATATAATCTGGGAAAAGACTGGGTGATTCATTATAAGGTCAGAGAAGAGATAAGAAGGATGACAATGGCTGAAAATCTCACTATTTGCATATTAGTGCCAGAAACAGGATGATTCCTCTGTCAGGAATCTGTTACCCCAAAGAGTGGCTCCTTTTTATTCCTTAGCAGCCCAAGGGTGTGTCCCCATCAAGTTTCTACCAGCTTACACTTCCACATGCAGGCTCTTCTCATTTCCCTTGCTAGCTAAATTCAGACTAGAGGGGATGTCTGTACTGTCATCACACCTTCAGTACGTTGTGTAGACATAGTTTGAGATTAAAGTGTTTTCTGTTTGTCTTGTAGTGACATGGTTTGACACTGAAGTATGAAATCTCTTCATTGCAACACAAATAAGAGACATTTTTGATGCAGAAAATCTGCTTCAGTCACTGGGAAGGGTTTGTCTACACGAAGGCGCTAGTGAGAAACTGGGAAGTGTGTGAATCGAGAAACAGCAGCTGCTGCAGACTCACTCTCTGAGAACTCTTAGTAGGTACTCCCAGCCTCTCTGGGACATAGCCAAAGGCTTTTAGAAAATGTTTTTAATAAGTAGTAACAGACACCAGGGCCTAGAATACACCCATGACCCAAGTCACTCCAGAAAATCGAGTTTAAGGAGAATTTTTTTTTCTCTTGCCATGAATTAAACTGACAAGACCATGAAAACATGGCAAAGCTCTGTACTTTTATGTCCACAGCTTTTAAGTGTGAGTCTGAAATTTTGAATTTTTAAATTTTCCCATGGCATTTCAGGTATGACTTAATACTCAAAAAAAGGAAAAAAAATATTAAAATAGCAGTCAGTGCTCCTCCAGGCAGAGCTTTGACATCCCCTGCTGTCCTGTGAATGTCCTTTGTATGGCTCTTGCAGGGCACTGCTCAGGGAAGGAATTATTTTGGTCCATCTCATTTGAGTGCTCACGTAGTTGCCCTGTGGCACACTTACTACTGACAGAATTCTTCAGACAGCTTTCACATCTCTGCTGACATCTGCATATAGCCTGCCTTACTATCTTATTTATGTATATGTTTTAGTTTTAAATATCTCTATACTTTTTCCTAAGTGCCTACTATCGTTATGAATTGTTCAGGGAGCTTTCCAAAGCTGGGCTAATGGATACACGTGTGGTGGGAGAGAAAGAGCAGGAGAGAAGGAGTCCAGCATGCCATTTTATTTATGTATTTATTTTCTTTTAAACATGCCTATATTTTTCCTGGAGTGCCTGGAACAATATCAGCAATAAAAAATATTAATCAATAACCATGCTCAAATCATTTGGTTCCTTCAGTTCAGTGCTGTGAAACAAATGTGAGAAACTAAACAGACCTTGTAGAGTGCCCTGTAGTTCAATAAATCCAAGGTCTGGCTGATCATGGAGAAATGTAATTTTCACAATTGACATCTGCAGTACTCTCCCTCCTTTCCTTTTATCTTCAACTGGAGAATTATAAAACGTTTATTCCCCCCTATTCAATTTTTTTTTAAACTGTTGGGACACAAAATAAGAGAACAAACAGTTTTTAAAAAGTAAATCAAAAATACTCAAAAAGTTTAAAGACTAATAAAGTACAAAGAGATTAAATTTTACTGAGCAAAAGAATCTTTGAGAAAGAGGAGAAGAATGAAGAAACTCTTAGTAATAATATAAAGAAAATATTAAGTTTCAGAAGAAAACTGTGGGAAAAGGGTGTTATATAAAAAGAAGGAAACGCTAGGCAAAATTAACTACAGATGCATGTCTGAAATGTTTTGGCTTTTTTTTCTAGGTGTGTTTTCAGTTTTTCTATATACTTTATACAGTTAAAATCTGTATTTAATATTTGTAACTCTTATTCCTGTAAATCTGGGAAATAATATGAAAGCAATTTCTCCTTGTCAACAGCTGTGAACAAAAAAACATTTTTTTTTCCCAAAACCATGACTATACCAATTACCACTTACTATAAAAATAGATTATGCTGAGAATTTTCAGCATTTTATGTTGTAAACTTCTAAGCTGCTGAAGTTTCAGACTATTAAATGGAAAACCACAGGTGTCAAGAGATCCTTGTTGCAGGAAAATTAGGAAATTTGCACAGACGTTGTCTGTTTAACATCTGTGTGGACTAATAAAAGAGGCCTGATACAATGGAGAAATTAAAATCTATATAGCAAAAACTCTAACAAGTGACAGCTAGAAGTGTTTATCAAGTTTAATTTTTATTACTCTTTTCTATATAGCAACTCTGTAATCTCTTTAAAGATCTGAAGCTGACATTACATGGACTCATAGCTCCTGAAATATAGCGCCTTTGACAGTTGTTTTTAATTGATTAATAAAAAGTGAAGACAACTTCTTCTTCTCAAAACTTTTATGAATGCCAGCAGGTTGTCTGTGAATTTATGTGAGAAAGAGAACAGGAATCTGTATTTCTCTGGTACTTACAAATTTGTTTTCACTACAAATATACCTATGTTTTTCCCTATGTGTCAGCTATGGATATGGTTTGTTCAGATTGGTTTTAAATCTGTGCTAATAATTTCATATTTTCTTCCTGTGGTTGTAGTGCAATGATGCTCAGGAGACTCAGTCATGGATGAGATCTCTTTGGGCTGAGAAGGTTACACAAGCCTGGAAGAAATTACTGGGGATTTAAATAATCTGATTTTGCCCACACTTTCTTCTGTCATTTATTAAGGACATCTTTAAAAACTGCTTTTATCATTAGGTTTGGAGTTAGAGTAATCCTTTTCTTTGCTTTGGCCTGATGATTTATTTAGTTTATGGAGGCTCTGCAGTTTCAAAGTATATGTATTATTATATTCTTCTTTAAACTGAAGACACATTTGTTTGCAGAGGTTTTATTAGTAATTGAGTGATTGTACCAGAGACAATATGTTGCACTGGCAAATCTATCTCCAGTATGTTTGCACACAGCTTGATATTCTTCTACAAGGTTCGTGTTTTAAAGCACTGCAGTCTAGATTCTTAGGTTGATATCACACAAACAAAATGAAAAATGGAAAACCAAAGTGCCTGCTTATCCTTGGGGATGCCAGGACAAATTGGTGAAACAATCTCATATTATAGCAATGTTTTCTGTTGTTATGACAGTTGTCATATTTTAATTCTTTATAAGCTTTCATTGGGGCATTATCATCAAAATTCTTTGTACTAGCTGCTTTGCTTCTGAGGCAAGCCTCCCCTATTCAGCACTTCTTTCAGTGTGTGCCAGCCTGGTCCCCCGTGGCTCAGGGCATCCAGAGAGCCACTCCACTTTCCAAGAGCCTGTCTGAGCTCCCGAGGTGCTCACTTGGCAGCAGCTGACGATGGAGACGCTGCAGCCATCCCTGCTTGTCCCTGGCGCTGTGGCCATGATGCAGAGAATAAAGCAACTCTGCACTACTTATGGATTAGGCAGGAAGGTCACCTGAGAGCTATTTTTTGGGGGGCTACAGCTGTTCCATGCTTCCAGCATGAAAAGTGTCTATAGAACATTTGGAGCATGGGGTAGGGGGGATTGTGACTGTTCTTTTGTATCCTATTCCAAGCTGTTAAGTGATGCTTCTGTTAATACTCATCACCAACCTGACTAGCTTCAGACTGAAAATCCAAAGGTAAAATGATACAACTGTCACTCCTAATCCCTGAGTCTCTTCTGGTTTCAACTCTTAAAAATACTATGAGTTGTTAAATTGGGCCTTTGGCAAGAGGTTCTTCAGATTTCTATTTCATCTCTTCTTTTAATTTAATAGTTAAAAATAAATAAACAAAAAACCCCCAAAAAACAGTGAAGAGTCAATTGTGTTTCTTTTTAAGATACAAAATGTTATTAATAGTATTCAGACAGTATAGATCACACAGTCCTGTATAGATACATCTGGGATCTCCCTCCTCTAAAGTAAATATTAATAAAAAAATAGAGCAGCAACACTCAATCTCACTCTGAGATCATGCACAGAGCAACTAATCTGCTCTTGCTAGACAGAGGAAGCCTCTGCAGACTGAGAAAAGGTGTCATTAGCTCATTTTCATTCCAGGACCAAAACCAAATAAAGCTAGAGCTGAAAACAAACAAAAATGTATTAAGCTGACAAAAAAAAGTTTCCAGTGGGAAATGAAAGACAACTAGAAACAATGATAATAACATTTTCATGTGCTTTCATTACATGAGCAATTTTGGGATGTGCTGAACAATTCAGAAATATTTCAAATTGCTGGGTATATGCCATAATTGCTGGTTTACAAATATGTCAGATCCTTTAATATGCAGGCTGCTTTTATCCACTGCAAACAATTCCAGATCAGATGTTTTCCATTCAAACTGTTAGAAGAAAATAGTGCAATACAGAAATAGCATTAATTTTCATGGCTGTACTGATGAGAATTATTGAAGCAAAATATCACTCTGGAATTTATCAATACATAATCTTAACTCCCGTGGTGATCTCAATTAGCCTCACACTATACTAACTCTATAACATAGAATATATATACTTACAAAACTAAGTTAAACCTCAGTAACCTGAGACAATAGCTAAAATAGACACTTGTAAAGATGCTAGAATTAAATAGCAATTACCTTTCTTTTAGGTTATCTGGTTTAATGTTAATACAAAAAATTGATTTGGAACATTTATTGGTGTTTGTATATATTGTAGCAGTAGGAACCCAATCTGAGGATTTAAGAATAAGAAATCTCTTTAACTTCTTATTAAAATTAGAACAATTTTTATATCATTGTGGCTTTCTAACTTTGAGATGGTTACTTAGACATCATAATCTCTCTTCTTTATATGATTTTATTGGCTCTGGGAGGTAGAGAGAAGGAGAGGGGGAGAGAAAGGGAAGGGACTGTGATCAGGTCAGTTGAGAATTCCAGGGGACTATCCTCCATCTCTGAGCAGCCCTGGTATGCCATGCAGGCATTGGCAAGTGGCTTTGGGATTACACAAAACTAATCTCCTGACCCACCTCTACTTAAGAATAAATTAGTTCAGCTGTGGAACAGCATCAGAGATTGAGAAGAACTTCTTTTGGGGGAAACAAAACTGGAAGATTCACACTCCAAGAGCTTGCCTGCTGCACTTCACCAATCAAAGACTGCCCAGGGTGGGTATGAAGTAGCACCTGCAAAGCACAAAGTGGGTGCTTGGCACCAAATATTTTGAATTACTTGAGTGCTTCAGGTGTTCTAGAGAATTTGCCCTGGTAGCCATGGCTTATGGCTTGTGGAATGGTACCACCAAGATTAGGTGAACATGTGGTCTTGGGATTTATGAAAATTTCAGAAAACTTTATGATTCCCTTCACCTCATCACCATCTTATTTCAAAAAAAGGGAATCTGGGAAAATCTTTACAATTTTCAGTCTGCTTACGTCACCAAAGAGTGTCCCAATGTGCTGGTGCCCCTGAATTATGTAATAAATTAATGGATACTTGTCTGTGAATTATTATTAGAAATGAGCTTAAACAAGACTCTGAAAATTTTAATTTCTTGCAATGTTAAAGTCATATATTGAAGAAAACACTGTGCAATGTCTGAGTAAACATTTCCTATGAAAAAAAAAAGCATAAAGAATCATATTTTAATTGGAAAGTCTTACCCAGTAGGGGTTTTAGAAATTGACTAGATTATAAAAACAAAGATTTGTTTGGGCTGGATTGTTTGCAGAAGATTTAAAAAACAAAGATGTTAGAAAAAATATTAATGCATTAATATTACTTTACTTCTCTCTTCCATTCTCTGTAAATACTCTGGAAGCAGCATCTTGTTAACACAGACATTTGGTATAATACAATTGCTTTATTAAAATTTATGTTGTTGATTTAAGGATGTCTGCTCAAACTGCCAAAGCCTGCCACTTGAACCTTCTGTCCCTTTGTGCTATTTAATGTGACATGATTGTCTTTAGTGATTTTGAAATTCGTATCTGGATATACAATCCATATATTTCTTACATACACAATTTGCATGAGATGGCATTGATATAACTTAATTACAAGAAAAATGCAAGCAAAATGCTAAACATGGCCAGAACTGTCCAGTGCTGGAGAGCTGCCAACCAGAAACCCCAAAGAAGCTTAGGAGTCCAATTTACAGCTTAGGCTTGACTCTTGCTGTAATGACATTTTCCTCTTTACTGTATCATTTTCAAATCTTCCTGCATGGATCTGAGGGCACACAAGATTAAGTGAATAAATTCACAGGAGATTCTCTAGATCTGTGTCTATAAGTAATGTAGGATCACGACAAAAACCAGTGAAACTAAGCTTTGATAAGCATGATGCATTCAGGCCACCTAAATAACAAGCAATGTTTTGCAGGCCAGAAACATTTCTTGCAATTATTAGTTAATAGCAAGAATGCAGCAATAAGTTACTATCCAAGTGAGTAATCATAGGACAGTATTTGCCTTTATGGTAAACTAGCAGGTGCCTTATGTTTGGGGAGTGAGACTAAATAAACAAGCAAGGGCTCTCCTGCTGGTGCAAACAGCAAGCAATGGATTCACCATTACTGATTCTGCACTGAAGGCAAGACTCGCAGCCAAAATCAAAGTCTGAGCTTTGTTGAAACCTTGAAGTATTTCAGACCTAGGTTCTTGTATTTATTTTAATCCAAGACCTGCTTATGAAGAAGAACTGTTTGCCTACATATATAAATATGTGTGTGTATATGTATGTATATATATAAGTAAATATATATATAGGCATATGTATATATATTTATACACCAACATATAAATATTAACTAGGAAATGGTACTTACAGTGTCTAAGTGGAGGAAGCATTTAATTTCATCCATTATTAGATTCCACAGTCTGGGCCTCCCTACTGCATGTCATACAGTACCATGAGTTCATGTGTCGCTAGGCAATGAGGTTACATTATCCTGTGTCCATATTACATTATAGTGATCTGCCAAATCCCAAATATAGAAAGAATATACCAGTGGAAAACTGCAGGGAACACAGCATTGAACAGCAGTAACTACAATTTGAATAGCACCCTAAATTACTGTTCAGGAAGTGTTTAGGATCCTTTTAACCTTCGTCAGTCTTAAAACGTTAAATTACATATGTTTCGAGCCATAATTGCATATTTCTTGATATCAATGTGATAAAATTTGTCTGTGAGGAAAAAAGAGGTTAAAAATAAATTTACATTTAAATGTGGGAAATACACTGACAAACACTATGTCAGTGTAACCTTCAATACCATGACCCAAACTCAGAATTTAAACAATAGTTTTGTTTACTTTTAACATTCAGTGATGTTCTTGTATATGAATACACAGTAGAGATATATGAATAGTAACAATTCACATTTTCCTTTATATTTGGCACATTTGTAGAATCATAAAATTAACATTTAAGTAAATAGATAAACTAAGATTGTGGAGTGGTTTCCTTAAAAATTGAAATTTCCTTTCTTTTTCTTACAGTCATGAGTAGAATATTGTTCTCCTTTTCATCTCTAATTGGAAAGATTTTATTTTATAGGCTTTCAGAAAAATGCAGAATACTTTGGCAAATTATATGTCTTCTCTATTATTTCAAACCATAGATAATGGTTTCTTAAGTAACGTATGGTAAATGTGCTGAAGCATTCTCATTTTTAAAAATCAAATTGAATATGTAATGCAAATACAGTTATTAAGTGCTCAATAATCACTAATGCATTTGAGTGTCTATCAACAAAGAAAAAAAGCCATGTTTTTCAGTTTAGAGTCTTTCTGTAATGTTGAGAATGTTTTCTTTGAAATCTTGGCTGTAACATTATGGTGCTTATTATGTTTCCTAGAAAGTGAAGATCTCACCATTATCTGGGGAAGCCACATGGACACATCCTACAGGGAGCAGAACCATCCTGGTTCTGGTGGTTGTGTGGAGCTAAGCTGAGGTGGTGAACACCTTTTTTGTGGGTAAAACACCTTCTTTTTTTGTGTACTTCTGCTCTTAATGCTGCTGCTGCTACAGTGCCTTTCTTGTTTTATTGCTTTTTGCTTCCAGTAAATTGTCTCAACCCACAGTGTCTGATTTTGTCCCCCACCTCACCAAAACAGGAGGGGTAGGGGAGTGGCTTATTTGGAGTTTGATTTCCTGCTGGTGCTAAACCACCAAATGCAACAACCTGAACTCAAGTACAGTGGAACTGTGGAGGCCAAGAAAAAAAGGCTGAATAGTTTACACTCCTTTCTTTGTGAAAATTTCCATTCCAAATTAACATTGAGCAGATGTGATCTATAAGGAAATCTGTCCATAAAAAATAAGATCTCTCTATGAGAGCATTTTTTTTTTTTCTCAGCTGGTCTAACTGCCCAGTGTTACTTTGATAATGTTTTAGGAAATGTGATACACAATGAGACAGCTCCCAAAACCATAATTCTTTAGCACTGGCATTTACTCTGTGTGTTCTCTTACCTATGGACAAAACTTCTTTTGCCTAACAGTGGAATGAGGCAGATTTGAAATATTTGAGCATGTTTTCTTTGAGACAAAATATATTATTTAAGAAATAATGGGAAGAACTGCTGTTTTATGTGAAGCCCACATCCATGACAGAGCATTTTTTGGAACACACAACATGAGGCACATGAGACTGATGCTGTCAGTCTTTGCAGCAGCAACACCGAGGTATGTTTCATGCTGTCTTTGCTCATCCTCTGGTGAAAGGAAGGGATAAAAAGCCACAGCTTTTTTATTAATTAAACACAGATACTCCCATAATAGTGTGGCAATCTTGATTTTTAAGAGCAATCCTGGTATGCTTTGGTTAGAGTTTTATTTAAAATATTGATACTTTGTAGTTGACACAGTTCTAGTAAACTCCTAATTTTGTTTTGGATTTGCACTACTAGTTGGATATTGGGCTGATTCATAAACTGCCCTGCCTGATTTGCTCCAGGTTCTTAGGTTGCATTAAGACTCTGTAGCCCTGACATTTTCTGCAATGCTATTTTCAACATCCAGGGTTGAGTATTGTTGTCTCATTTGTCTCAGCCCTTCAGCACAAGCAGGAGGCAGAAAGTAATGCTAAAGCTCAGATCTGTATCCTGAAGTGCAGCTCAATATAATCGGAGAGATTGGTAGGCAGCATTTTCCCCCTAATGCTGAGGCAGGGAAGAGCCTGGGGCTGGGAAAGAGCTGAAAGGACACAGAATGGGGATGGAAAAGGAAGAGAAGAGATTCACTGTCTGAAATAGAATATATAGAAAAAGATTGGACTGCATGAAGATTCACAGATATGAAAAATATGCGGATGAAGATTAAACTTTAGGGAAAGAAATAAAACAGAATTGGGAAGAAATAGAAGATGAGAAATCTTGAAGTGCAGAAAGTCTTTGAGGTGATGCCCTAAACTTCATCAGTTCATCAAGAAAGGTGAAAAGCTTTATATCCCCCAAAGAGAAAGAAATATTGCAGAAGAGTATTTATCTTTCTCTAGGAGTGCAGGTTGTCTTCTTCAAGACAGAATAGCAGAAAAAACCCCAGAGGAATGCCTGCTCTAAGGTACTCGCCAAGTATATGTCATCCACCCCAGGAAGCAGGAGGAAGGGAAAAATATAAGAAGCCCTGTTCAGCCACAGTAGCACTGAAAATTATAAATGTTTAAGTGTTCCTTCAGCTTTCACAGATTCTATATTTAAACATTCCTCTTTAATTGATCCCAGAAATATTTTCAGTATATATGTATATAGCTTTTATAAGCCTGGGGCCAACCTGTCCTAGTCCTATTTGAAGATTTATCTATAGAAACCTTGTATGAAGAAAGAAGGGAGGATTTAATTTACAAAGGCCTAAATCCAAAAGCCTGTTCTGAAATTTTGCTTAATTATTGATGTGCAGTTACACAGGGATTTCCCACGCGACCTCCCAGTAGCATCACATTACCTTGAAGTTGCAGTAACCACTGTAATCTGAACAGGTCCCTTGTAAAGAGCAGAAATATAGGTCTGGATGGAAAAAAAAAAATCTTTAATGCATTGCACACTGTCAGTCTGTGGCCCCACTAAAACTTCTCTTAAATGATGCAGATAGTGGTCTTTGCTACTTCTGATCCTTCTCTTCGAGGAAGAGAGTCTCACAGGTTTAAGAAATGTAGAAAGAATGTGATTTTCTTGGTACAGTAAAATTACTGTGCAGCAACTGGATAGCTTCAGGCTGAGATTCTAGTATATGGAAAAGTCTTCTAAAGATACCTGGGGTTGCATTTCCTTCCAAAGGCCTTGCCAGGATTTCCAAAAGCATGCAAGGAGGAGTCCTCCACAGTATGTCTGACATACCATACACAGTTGCCTTTCTGAGACATCTTCAGATACTCCCATTTAGCCTACAGTTCTTTTATCTCTTTGGTGGGGTCGTTCTTATACCCATATGGCAAGACACCTACAATTTAAAAGCAATATTCTAGGTGATTCTCCTTGGAAAGACTTTGAACAGGTATGGAATATGAATTCTCCTGTTCTTTCCAGAGCAATATTAATAGGACACTATGGGAAAGGTTTCTATATCATTACCCTTTAAATGAGCATAAACATGGGCATTGAAAAACAATACTTACCCACCATAAAACTTATATTTACCAACTTTCATCCAGAAAAAAAATTAAATTTGTTTTATGTATTTTGTTTTGTTTATAGGAATCAGTTAAGTCACCTCTGGGGCAAAATTGAGCAGCTGTTTAATAGTGGCAGCAATGCTGCAGAACAGTTTTAGGGAATAAAGAATAGAAGAATAAGTTATCTAATTGAAACTGTGAGGGCAATTTAAGTAGGCAGAATCAAATTACTCAAGCTGGAATTTGGCCATTCAAATATTGAAGCCTTTAAAGAAATGTTAATAACTATTCACAGCTTTACAAATATATCATCAAATCACAATTTTAATAAGAATAAAAAAGGGGAAATACATTTAGCAGCTTATGCTAGAGAAATATTTTATTAAATGTAGAGGACAAAAATGAAGGTAAATATTTAAATACATCTGTTATCATGGGATAAGACTTTGATGTATCAATCCCATCTTCACTAAAGCCTCCTCCTATAAAACTTCCACATTGAAATGCTTCTGTTTTGCTTTTGCTATGATAAATAGCTATCACAAAAAAGGAAATTTGGCATAAAACATGGATAATAAAAGACATGATTTAAGTAAATAACTGTAGGCAATGGTTTTCATTACAAAAAGGTGGAAAAGATGGAGCAGAGCAGTGATTTGTTTTGCATAAACACATTAAAAATATTTTCTTTGTGATACATGGCTTGTATACTTGCTATTCCATTGTGTTGGAGATTGCTAGCTGGTGTGGTTATTCCTGAAGATCAAAAGAATTTGCAGAGTTAAAAAGGTGGCCTATAATTATATCAGAAGTTAATTGCAGTTTCTATTAGGTAGCACTAATTTACAATGATAATTTCTGGACAACCCAGTCTTCTTAAAGTTTCACAATGGAGGCTTATCTAGCCAATTTTATGTGCACCATCAGGTTACCTAAAGTCATCAGAATTTTAGCAAGCATCTTGATTTATTCTATTTCATTAAAAAAAAAAAAAGTTAAAATGTGAGTTGCAATCTGTTCTGGTATGGATGGTTAGCTGAAGTTTAGCCAGCTGACACAAGAATCTGCAAGCTGACACAAAGCTCTCCACTAGCAGTGGTGATGCTTAGGGCTTCTTCTTCTTCTTCTTCTTCTTCTTCTTCTTCTTCTTCTTCTTCTAAGTGGGAGCAATACCCATTATTACCAAACTCCCTCATAGTACCCAGCAATGCAGGTCTATGAAATCCTCCTAGAAATGCAAGGTTATGCAGACTACTGTGAATATCTTCACATGGTGCAGTGCAGAGCATTCCTGTGCAACAGCCACTGGTTTGTCTTGATAGCATCACAGCTCCATTAGTGCAGCACTTTGTCTCAGCTTATTGTGGCTGAGCTGATGAGTTTTATTGCCATTGGTTTGGTCACAATGGGTTTAGAGATTGCTGCCTGGTGCTCCAAAACACACTGTAGGCAGACATCAGATTTATCTTTGGCTTAGATACAGTTAAAAAACAATAACAAAAAAAAAAAAAAAAACACAAAAGGAAACCTACAGTGCAGAGGGACAGTTAAGTATTTGTGTTTGAGACTCAAAACAACCAACACAGTGGGCAAGGTTGGCTGCAGGATACAAAACTAATATGCTTTTTACCCATTAGCTGAGTAGCTAATGACCAGAGTGCTGTTCCCTCCTCATGACAAAGATTTCAAATCTCTTCTTTCCAGAGCCTGCCTGAGGCTAGTCTACCTATTCCTGTTGAGTCTGGCACTGCTTGCTGTGCAAGGCTTGTGCAGACCAGAGAAAAGGGCACACCTGCATTTGACATTGCAGTTTATGTGCTGAGTATGAGTTTCTCCCTTGGGCCAAGCTGCCCTTTCCATCCTTCTGCCAGGTGAGAGTTGCATGCATTCTTCTACATAATCATGTTCACACTGTTTCTCAGTCTGAAATGAAAGTAAGTGAGAAAGGAAGCACTCAGGACAGTAAAAACAGTAGGGAAGGATGAATGTCAGACACTTTTTCAGCCTTGTTCCCCAATTATCATCAGACTGCAGTTATGTACCTTTCTAAAGGCATTTGTGTGCCTCCCACATCCCCCAATAACTTTTGATAATTTCTGCACAGTTCATTGCAGCAAGATTTGTGGAAGGTAGAGGTCTCAGAAATAATTACACAGGTCTGAGTTTTGCAGCCACAGACATCCTACACAATCTTGCATAAATGTGGTATTGGACACCAAAGGATCCTCCCTGCAGAGGTCTCCTGTAAACATCTTTATGTCAGGAAAACCTTCAATGAAGATTCATTTTCTATCACACTAAACTAGACAACCAAAAAACCCACCCCAAACCATGGTAAACTCAGTTTTCTTTGTTCTACTGGTCACGGAACTGCCTTTTGTTTTTAATATGGCTTAATCATCTGTAATTGTTGTAACAAGCCTCCCAAAAGGTAATAATGATATGCTATGACAAATTTTATACATTATGATACATGTCCTTTAGGCTTTATAAAGGTTCCTTGTGATGGTTTTGACAAGCTTCCCCAAGGCAACTGAGGCTCCTTTGCATAGTTCATTAGCTGAAGAGAGAAATGGGTTTCAAGGTGCTTAAAATAGATTAGTATTTTTTGAGTTCACTGTTCATGGGGAGAAGTATATGTAGAATAATTCAGGGCCAAATTAAGCTTTAATCAGAAAAAAAAAATATATATTTTAGGGGAAAAATCGAAATATTTATAGCTGATTGCATAGATTGCTAGATGACTGTTCATGAAACAGAATTTGGCTCAGACAAGACAACTGCTGTTCTTAGTTCTAAAACAGAAGTAGTTTGTCCTCCTCGTGCCAGAAACTTCACACTTTCTTCTCCAAGATCACTGTTTGCAACATTAATATCAGAGAACATTCATAATAAGGTAAGAGCATTTATAATGGGATGACCTAGGACAGGATAATGAGTGTTTCTCAGTCACTCAGGGAGAGAGGAGTACAAAGACCTGACTCTCGTCTTGAGCTGCACTGCCTCGTCTACAGCTCAGCCATTAGCAAAGTCCTGTGCCTTAACATATTAGCATAACCTTTCCTTGTATTGTAGGTCAGAGAAAACTCCCATTTAAAATCTCCCTCATTTGTCAAGACAATTTCTCTTTTGACATCATCCAGAAGGTAGTGGCTCTTATTGCCATATCTCTACTATTTTTGCTGGAAACGGATTATCGGAGCAGAATCCATGGTCTTCCACATAATTACTTGCCTTCTGCCTTGCTACCAATCTTCATTTTCTTTTTTGAGTGTATCATTTAAAATGAACCCCCTGCTCTTCCCTCAAGTGTAAGTCCTGCATAGGAGTCTCCTCAGTGGTAATCATTACATCAGAAAACACTAAAAAAACAAATAATGGTTTTATACCCTTCCTATCTTTCTATGTATATGTTTATATATATACATATGTATGTATATGTGTGTATATATGTCCTAAAAAGAATTCTATTAAATGCTTTAGTGCTTTGGAAGTAATATGACAGCCATATTGATTAACATCAGCTGTTGCTGATGTCAGTGTTCAGAGAGCTCATGGAGATTTATTCTAAGCAGGGTTTAGTGCATCTAGTAACATGCAGTATGTAGTAACATGTATGTGGCTCTGAAATGAACCAGTAGCAACCATAATGACAATAAAAACAGCCCATGGATCTTATGTGTTGACATGACTTATTAAAACATTCTGTAGATATTAACAGATCAAATGTTAATATTCCCTGTTAGGAAAAAAAATTAAAAATCTATGCAGTAAACAACTGACAATTTTTTCCACTTTTTTTTTCTTCCTTCTCTGCATATTTCTTCTGATAAGGTTTATTAAAGAGTTAAAATATTGTGTAAAATACCCCTTAGAAAAATTACAAGTTAAATTGTTATTCTAAGAAGTATCTTTTATGGCTTATTTTTTAAATTATAATAAAATCATTAATGATCTGCATTTGTTATCATATGTTTATTTAGTGGTTTCTCATAAAATCATCACAGACAGGAATAACAGATATATGACGGAAAATCTGTAAAGCTGGTCACATAAAGGATTTTTATCTCTATCTCTACGAATAACTAAGTCAAGCCTAGTTAAAATCTGAACACATGCAGTTTATAACACAGACTAACACAGCCACAGAGTTTTGCATTCAGTGATACTATTGTTCACCACAGACTATAGAACACTACATAAATAACTGTGTCAATGATTTATAGAGATCCTTTCAATTATGTGTATTTGCATTTCAACCTAGGTTTCTATCAAAATAAAACTATCACTAGCTTCCTATAGATCAATACCTGGAATAAAAGAGATCCTGATGTTCATTTTTTTCCCCCAATGGCAATTTTACATGGCTTAGTTTTAAAACTGATACAGCTAAAAATTCTTCCTTATTCTGTATTTGAAAATGTCTACATACCGTTTGTTTCAGTCCCAAATGTAATAGTCTTTTAAGCACATCTGTGCTACCATCTACTGGAAAGGTGAGCAACTATATAGCAGCTTCAACTATATACTGCTTCTATCTGGTACTGAAGCCAGAGTAAAATAAAAAATAAAAAATAAAAAAAATAAAAAAAAAAGAACCATAAATTTCTCTCACGAAAATGGCATCTTTGTGTGCACTTTAAGTTGTATTGATGCTAGAAATCACTCATTGCCAATCTTTTGCAGAGATCAGGTTCAACCAAGGCTGGATAGTTTTCACGACGAAATATTTCAGCTAAAACTGAGATATTTTTATCCCTCTCTTTTGATAAGGCACTGCACATCAATAGTTCTCTCTCAGCTTCCGAGCTGAGCAGAGGGAGAAGAGCGAGAGTGTCTGTGTGTACAATTACAGTTCTCAGGCAAACAGGGGAGACAGAGCACTCAGCAGAGCAGGGCACAGCAGAGCCAGCAGGTTCTGTGCCTGCCATCCTCTGTGCCTCTGCACTCCAGGTGCCAGCTATGTTTTCTCACAACTCTGCTGTGCCTTTCTAGGATATCCTGAAATAGCTCTGCTAAGTCTGGTGGATTGTGTTCTTGTTTAGCAAGGTGGAGGAGCATCTTCTGAAGGGGGATGAGATTACTCATTTTTATACCCACGTAACAGGCTGCACCCTTCACTAACCAGCTGTGCACACACACACAAATAATGTATTTTGCAAATAATACATCTGGATACCATCAAAGGAACAATCCCCAGCTCCCTGGCATGTTATCAGCCTCCTAGACTATCATTTCTGCAACCACATGCACAGACACACACACACTGTTACCTACTTCTAGACAATTAAATAATATTTGATACCTATTGCAGAGTTTTTCCATTTTTGTTCTTCAAAAACATGCCCAGGCAGACGCAGGGAGACATGTGCAGGAGTGTAAGATAAGTGTACATAAATGAAAAGCAGAGGATGGCAGCAGTGCTACTACTTTCTGGATATGAGGAAATGGCTGTTCTCTGTACATCTATTTAAAATTGTATTTAGAATACTGCATGGGAATTACTTTAAAGAAGGTCATTGTGTTGTTCCTAGGCACATCAAGGACAGATAAAATTACAATTTCTTCACATAGCATTTAGATGAGGAACTAGTAACAATATATACTGTCCTTAACAGACATAATTTCAGCACCTGTAAAGCAATGAGAACGATTGCAGAGAAAACTTTTAAAAATACATTTGACACATTAGAACAAGCCTGTAACAACTGGGATACAGTGTACTTTTTTCCTTTTGCCTTTTACCCGTGAGTGGAAGAAGGAACCTTGTCTCATTGGAAAGCCATACAAGGCCCATTGTTCATCATCAGAAATCAGTCTAGCAGCTTATTTTGGGTCTCTAAAAGCAAGGATAACTTATTTCCAATAACACAGCATGCAGCCCTTCTGAAACGATGCAGACTGAATGACTGAATGCTTTCCACAAAGGCACCTTAACAACGTCAGAACACATAGAGAATAATCTCCCTCAGAAAAAAAAAAAAAAAAAAAAAAAATATAAATTACCCCTACAAAGGAGAAGTGTCTTTTCTCCCNAAAAAAAAGGAAAAATGGAACAAGATAAGCAAACACACTACCATCTTTCACATGCCTTGAGTAATCCTAGCAGGATTTTCACCTGTTTTGCAGTACTCTATTGCCCAGGGAGAGCACACCACATACTTCACTGTTTCATTGCCTTCCTTTGGATTTAGACCTCATGTTTTCATTCTTACATTCAGACCTCTTTGGTGTGAGTTCTTTCTGTCTCTAACCTGAGACTGAAGAACCTTCTCTGATGCTAAAGAAAATGCAGATGGCCATTCAGTCTCTTTACTCCTTTTTACTTCCTCAGCTGTGACATCTACCTCACCCTGTCCTGAATACCATGTTTTCCTTTCTCCAAAATGGATTTCACTTTTCTCACTGCTGCTTTCTGATACAGTTCTATGTTCTCTCCTCCTTTAGTATATATAAAATTAACTTCTCTGTAATTTTTAGTCCTGCAAGCTATTTTTTTGCAAATCATCTTTCTTCATTGACTTTCTTTCTTCCCATAGTAGTAATTCATCTTAGAAAATGTTGCAACATAATCTTTACTTGCACTTGCTAAAATTCAGCTGCCTTTAACTTTCACCAGTTTTTATCATAAATATCCTATATTCCCTAAGGCTGCAGATACCAGACTTGCTGGCAACAGAATTCACAGATGTAATACTGTTCCAACTGATAAAAATCTCTAATATTGTAATTTTTCTTTGACTGTATTATCTGTGCAGGCTATGACTTAAAAATATTATTTTTTTTTCCCTGATGTGATCTATAAAAATGATATCTCTTTCAAATACTCAAGACTCAACTCTGCCCTAAGGCCTACACAATTCTAGCTGTTAATCATGTTGAGGAAAGTGATGGGATGGAACAGTAATTGCCTTCCTTATTTCTTTTTTCTAATTAAACTCTCCATTACCCTCCCTCTAAGTGGAAAAAAATTCCCAACAACATATAATTAATAGTTATATCAGTTCTTTGCATTATTTACTTCAACATTAGAGCTCTATTTCTTACCTCTCCACCTTTCAAGATCATGAGATTTTCTTGCCCTCACTGGTTTGTACAGCTAGCACAACCAATCTCTAAATCTGAGGGAGGATGTGGAATACTGATATCACATAAAGGCAACATCTTTCCACTAGCTCACTGCTGTCAATTAGGCTGAGAACTACTCTACTTATTCCCTTAATTCAATGTTATGATGGAGGAAGAGGGAAAATTAGAGAAAGGAAGGGGAAGAACCTATCATTTTTATATCATTCTAAAATGCATGTCTAGTCATACTTGGGCTTGTTGTATCTGTTTAATCTGAATCATTTGACAAGACAAATTGTTTGGCTGATCTGCACAAGGGTTTGTAGAGGAATGAACTGAACTGCTGTCTGAGAATGGGATTAATTCCTCTAAGAAGTTCCAATATATATGTAAATTTCAACATGCTCATTTCTACCATGTGAGTAGAAACATGCACAGTAACGTGCAGTTTTCAAATTTCTGACAGCAATTTGGGGCTATTCTTCAAACTGTTCACAGATTTTTCACCCTACCTTCCAGACTCATACACACACACAGAGACATTAGCATATACATATATATATCTCAGATATAATTTTAATCTAATATAGGAAAGTATTCATGTATTGCAAGAACCAGTAAAACCCTATCATGTTCAGAACATTTCTTCCTTCAGGCATAGATATAAAGTACACCACCACAACAACCAGCATGTCTCACCCACACAAAAAAGCACCCTCCAACAACAACCCTCCCAAACTTCAAGAATGTTAAATTCTAAAATGTGATTGTACTCTCTAGTTGAGCAGGGAGCCCAGCAGGAGAAACAGCAGCAAAGCAACACCTGACACCAGCTCCTGGGCTGCTGCTGAATTCATGAATATTGCAGAAACATTTTAGCCTGATAAAAAGGAGAATGAAAAAAATAAAATAAAAGCATGGAGTAGGAAAAACAGTTCTCTAAGCCATTCACAGTGGGAGGAGAAAAATTCAGAGAAAGTGAAGAGAGGTCCTTTTAGACTAGAGAACGTTTGAGATTGGAATGACACAATTTCACTCTCTCACTATTAAAATCCATTGTTTCTAAAAGCAGCACATTTATAAAGTTATTTTTTGAAGGGTGTATGTAAAAAATTGGGAAAGCTTTTCTTAAGATTACCTATTTCTGAACGCTAAATTCCCCCTATTAGTTGTTCTTTATGTGGCAGGTGCGGGTGAGTGGATCCAAGAGTGAAGAGTGCCACCATCAGGGCAACCACCAAATGGAAGCAGTTTTCCATGAAGGTTAGTTGTCCCCTCACCCTTTCCCAACTTCAAGGTTTACCTGTGAAAACTGCCCGAAATTCTCTCAGCTAATCTTATCTGAGCAGTCAAACGAAGTTGGCTAAGTGGGTTACTTACAGAAGATGGAGATTTCTCTGAAACAATGTGGTTTTTTAGGTTTCACGTTTTTCTTCTTGTGGTCTATGATGTCTTTTGAATCTTTCACACAATGGCAATTAAATCCTGATATTTTCTTTCTTTCTTTCTTTCTTTCTTTCTTTCTTTCTTTCTTTCTCTCTTTCTTTCTCTCTTTCTTTCTCTCTTTCTTTCTCTCTTTCTCTCTTTCTCTCTTTCTCTCTTTCTCTCTTTCTTTTTGTTTATTTATAGTCTTTGGACAAAATCTCCTTTGGTTTCCTTTATTGATAATCAAGAGAATAATAATCGTTCCTTCATTTAATCTTGATGAAGATCAGGCACACATGGCAAAAGCCACCTTAACCTTTGAATCAACAACACATGGCAGGCTCATTCTTCACCACTCATATTAGGACTTCTTGAACTCAGAGGCATATAAGCATGTTTTTGTTTTTTCAAGAGATAAAAAAAAAAAGACAAAAAAGAAAGTGGATTTAATCTAAGAGTTCATTAAAAGAGATGCATACTGCAACAAGCTGAGTAACAAACTAAATTTTGCCTTGGGCAACAAGCAGAATTTATTTACTTTCCCCCCTTTATCTTGCAACCCTCTTAAGTCAGACTGTGATGGATGAAATGAAAAGAGTTTCCACGTCAAAATCTGAATTCTCAGCAAATTGACGACAGCTGGTATAATTCCAAATTAGAGATAGGCTATTACTAGAGATCTGTTTATGCCATGAATTTGGTCTTTTTGACTGCTCACAAATGATTTGCGAATTGGTTTTCCTTTTTCATGTATATTTGTTTGCAGTTGATTTTTGTTTGAGATACTATTAGTCAGGAGAAATGTTGATCATGTGGGAAACTTGTTTATTCCTGTGAGACCTTCGTAGTATTTTTAAGATAACTCATCTTACCATTTTCATTCTAAATAAGGATATTTTATACTTAACATTCATTCTCTAGTGTATTATGTGACAATTTTTTTTGGTGGAAGATGCAAATGATAACAGAGATGTGCAGTGTGAACCATTCAACAAGGGCTTTTTTTTTTTTGCACAAGTGTGCTCAGTTCTACTCCTGTAAAAACAATTCTGCAAAAGAAACTTGTCTATCAAATGCTTTATGACTGGACAGTAATGAAAGGTAACTGGTCACAACAAGCACAGTAAAAAGACATTTTCCTTGCAAGAACATATATATATAATTCTAATTCAGTTATCTCTTGCTTTATCAGTTTCTTTGGGATTTGTCAGCTCACTAGTCACTACCTGACAGTATCAACAAAAGAGAGAAATTAGTAGATAGGTAAAAACAAAAGAGCACACCTGTTTCTTCTTTATATCATTCCTTCCTGATGGGATGTAGACCGTCTTTCACTTTATTTTTTCCAACAGATATCCTTTAAAGAAGTACATAAGCACTAAAAATCTTCATGGTATCTTTTTACAACTTGCATATTATTCACTCCCTTTGTCCTCTTGGCTCACTTTCTAAGAAGCAGGAAGACCAGACATTTTAATATTCTACATCTCATGCTTCTCATTTCTGACCAAAAAAAAAAAAACCAAAAAAAAGAGAAAGAATGGAAGAGTGAACCAAATTATGTTGTTCTATGCTGTTTAGATGATTATATACACAAAAAGAACCTTGCTGCAGTGACAGGAAAATGAACGTAGTCATCTGGAAAATTTTGGTACAGAGAAGAGACCTCCTTCTCTTTCTGCATTTTGCTTGAGCCACTCTTTTTTCTCATTTATTTTAGGATATTTTGTTCAATGGGGTCTTTAAATGGGGTCTTTCCCACAGCATAGAATTAATATACATCATTCCTGATCCTGTATATTAGGAGAAATAATCCCAGAATTAGTCTTTAGCATCAACTAAAATTTTTTTCTCTCTTTCTTCTCCCCTTTCAGTCTTGATTGAGATTCAAAGATCTGTTCTCTGTCTAGTTCACCAGAGGTAAAAGATGTCAGAAATCTCAGAAGACATTTGTCTCACAAGAAGACAAGTTTGTATCAAAAATGAATTCTATTTAAAACGGGCTTTAGTTTGTGGAGACTCACCAGCACATCCTAATCGAAATGGAGTAACTGCTGCACCAAGGCACCATTCATTTAGAATATGCATTTCAATGCAGCTGAGCTTGAGAGGGAAGATTAAAATGATTTCAGGAAGGGATATGCATGATTCAACGCTGAGTGAAGGAATAATCTTTAGAGAACACGGAAAAGTGACTCTTCTCAGAAATATAATTTCAGCTGCATGCAAAATGCATTAACATGAGTAAAGAGAGTTGTGATAAAGTTCCATAATACTGAAGCTGCATTTGTTTGCTCCAATGCCCTCTGTGTGACATCAATATTTACTGCATTACTGATTTGCATTATATACCAATATCATTCTGGGCCTTCTCTGAATCCCATTGCTCCTTTCACTTCTCAGGTGCCACAATGCTACCTGGTCTTTTGCTGCCCCCATCCAAGGCTGTAAATTCAGCCAAAATAAGTCACCCTCTCTTTTTGTTATAAATCCAAAAGGTCTTTTTTCCTAATTAAAATTTATCTATAATTGCAAAGGTGCTTAGGACACTGATGTAGTTTTCCTCCCCATGGAAACTACACTCCTTATAACACTCCACTGACAGAGAAATACTATTATTATTTTCATTTTAAAGACACAGAATTGCAAGATACAGACAAAATGATTCTCCAAGATTATACAGATTAAGTAGGTCTACAGCAAAACATGGGTTTATCTGAGATTTTTAAGCTTCAGGCTAGCACTACAACTATTGGAAAAAAAAAGACCAAAAAAAATTGTCTTCTTTTCAATAACATACTGTGTCCTAAATAAAGGAGTGAAAAAATCCTTAGAGGAAAGAAAATTAATCCTAAAGTACACATTTCAAATCTGTATGTAACAGTATACCTACCAGACATTTTTTTCCCAGTACATTTCTGAAACTTTAAGTGCATCAAGTATCAGAGAAGTTGAGATTCAGATTCTAGTATTTTCTTTTTTTTCTTTCCCAAATGAAAAATAAAAGAAAACAAAAACAAAACAGGTCTCCAGAAAACTAGGGAACCACCTGAGTTTTTCAAGACTTCAGACTGTCATTACAGATATCCATCTCTTTTTCAAGAGTTTTCAGCACCCTGAACAGAGAAGTGATAATAAACTATTGCAAATATGAAAGCAAGGAGGTCTGTTGCTTGAATACTTGACTGCATGGTACAGAGAAACATTAAAGCATGACACGTTCATATACTTGAACAGTGGTTGATCAGAATTCAATGTAGACATCAGAAAGAAAAGGGGAAAACAGTATTGCATAATGTTTTTATTAATTCTCTGGGCTTTTTTTTTTTTTTTTCATTTCTGCTTTAAGTGGAAAGAAGACTGAACTTATTTCAGTTTACCCAAAAAGACTGGTTCTTAAAAATGTGGTTGAAATGTCCTTCCATCAATTTTATAAAATACTTTTTTCATGACAGCTATGTAAATGGAAAGAGAGCAAGACAAGAAAGAGGCGTCATGTGCTTTAAAAGAGGTTAGATACTGCTTGCAAAAGTCATCTCAAACACCCTCAAAGAGGCCAGTTTTATTTCTTCTTCAGTTTGGTAGGAGCACTTGGGTCCTTCCTTTTAGCATGGTGGTCTTGTTGAAATAATGAAAGATTTGTAAGCTGAAAGCAAGAAAAAGAGAGTGGCTAAAATGCACCTTTCTCTTTCAAACTTTAGGGTGGCTGTAACATAAGAAGGAGAAAATGAGAAACTTAAAAAAAAAAAAATAAGAGAGAGAGAAAAAATATTATGATACAGAAATTTACAGACCAGTTCCAGAGACAGTCTAGTTTTGGGCCTCCTCCTTTCTCAGATCTTTGACATTCATATTTTTTTAATGTGACAGTCACATTTGCACATCAAGGTAAAATGTTTGTTTTACACATTGAGTTCACTACTACATTTTATTGATGTTGATGTTTTAGGGAAATCCTTAACATTATGTTAATGTAAATATGTATAAGACTCTATCCTTTGGAAGACAGAAGTGAAGAGATATGTGAGGATCTTTTTCTAGGGTATTTATATTCTCTGTTTTTGGTGAAATAATAAAAACTTGGTATAAATAATAAAACACCTGGTGTTATTAGAAAACAGAAATGTTGCCTTTAAAAATGAGCATTTTGGCAGTGATATTTGATTCTGGCCTTCCTCTGTTCCTGGACTTGACTTTATTCCTGGTTTCTCTACCTCTTTCCCAGCACCAGGGGACAGGGAATGGGGGTTGCGGTCAGTTCACCACACATTGTGTCTGCTGCTCCACCCACACTGCAGGAAGTATTTTCACCACTGTTTTTTGAGTACATTTGAGTACATTCCTATCTGCACAAGGAAAGTGATATCCATGGGGAGAAGGAAAGGCTGGCAGCCTCCTGCAGGAGCCTCTCTGTCCAGCACTGCTGCCTGTGCTCAGACTCATTGCAGCCTAATTGCTCAAGTGCTATGGAAAGCATCGTGATCTTTGCTTTCTGTCCTAAAGACTTCTTTCCATGGTGCTTTAATTTGCATTGAGTAGAAGCTAAACTTTGGAACACTGAACTGGAAAGCAACTAGAAGCTACATGTTGGAACAGTGGAAAATCTTGGGATTTATCCTTTCTCACAGGACTACCCCCAAGAAGATTAAAATA
>VXBI01005956.1:96570-109239 GCA_013397375.1 Toxostoma redivivum | reverse complement strand
TAAGTAGATTAATGCAGCTAAGTGATATGTATAACTGCATTTGTACAAAATATCTTATATGAACACTTTCTTTGCTAACAAACTTCAGGTTGCCAGACATAAAATTTGTGAATCTCAAAGTTACAATTGCCTGAGCAAACGACAGCAAATTTAATATTGTTGCCTCTCTCTGTCGTATTAATAAAATAAGAAACAAACAAGACTATTTTTCAAGTGTGACTTTGTTTCTCAGCTCCAGAAAGCATCCATAAAGAAATTTGGAAGGGGTATCAATATTACAGTCTAAGGCTAGACCTTTGCCATCACTTTGGTTTAGGTATTCCATGAATTAAAAGCAAAGCAGGAGGTTCAGGTTGTAGCAACAGCAGCACATTACAAAGATTTGAAATAGTTTTTTCTGACATTCCAAGTGAATGTTTCAGCATTCACTAACATGGCAGTTAGTGAAAGCCTTGATCATTGCTCAGGTGAGATGATTCCTTCAATAAGTTCTGTTTCTAAGCCTGTTGTAATGCACTGGATATCTCCAGAGCCTCTTATTGAAAAAAGCTACTTCCACTGAGGTAAAATGAGTTTTGCTAATAGCAAACTTTGCAAAACTGCACTTAGCTGGGTTATGGTACAGATAATTGAAACTATACCCTTCTTTACAGTTTTCCTTAGGGCAGCAGAGACATATCTCATCACTGTAATTAAGTCATTATAAATATACATTGATTATTCTGAAACCTGTGGTCTGATGTAAAATCACAGTATTACCGTGCTTGAAAACATCACTTTGACATATTACTTACTATTAAAGTATTATACTCCAGCAAGATAGTAAACTATTCAGTATAGTACTCCCAAGGGAATGGGGGAGGGAAGGGATATAAAACCAAAACCTTGCTACTGTATACTCTAGTATTGATTTTAGTAAAATGGTTTAGTGCTTTCTATGAAAGGCTAAAGTATTGCACTGCTTTGTTTTGGCTGTGAGAGTCAGACTTTTCATCTATCTAAACTACTGAGGTTAAATCTAAAATACAATTTAAATAGTGTTTGCAACCCAGCCCTTTTTAAAACACTTATGTGGATCGTCAGAAGTAGAGATGTAAAAGGCAGAGATGTAAATAGCTAGCAACAAAATTATTAGTACAAGTGAATTTATATTATATATCATAGAATTGTATATCACAATTTGTATGTTTCATCTGAGAGTTTTGGCAGGCTCTTGCTATCTGAACATAAACCCTGTGCAAGAAACTATTTGCTTTCTGATAACTAGTGAACAAATCAATGCTACTCCTTTTTATTTCTTTAATTCAGCCTTACTGATTTTGCAACAGTGTTTTCAATTTTCTTAGCAACAAGAGACATTTCTGTACTTTAAAATTCATCTCCTCTAAGAAGAGGCCTGGAGCCCTAATACTGACAACACTTCAGAGAGAGAGTTTTAGGATTAAGCTGGTTCTTGCTTTTTCTATCTATTGAGAGTCTGGCTCTCACCTTCAGAGTCCTTGGTTCATTATAAAGTTGGTGATTTAACTACTTTTTTGGTGTCGTGTGTATTAGCATACAACTGCCCTGTAACTTCACAGCCTCACCCATCAGTGACTCAGTTTCCTTAAACAACACGGTCCATTAAAAATGCTAAACTTAGTCACATTCATTTGCTTTCAAAGTGTATAATGTAGGAAAGAAAGCATGGTGTATTAATTATCACTGGACCACTGTACTGTGCAGTCACCACTACGTGTTAGTAGTGCTTGTCAATAGTGCTTTTGTTTATCATCTCAACTTGAACAAGAGTTAATTTTACTCTTTTTCAGATGTGTGAAAACTTCTGCAACAGACAAGTAGAGTGTAAATGTTCCTCAGGAGGATGCTCTTGATCACCTGCTGGGAAATCAGTAATGTGTGATTCTGAGAGTGGCAAGATCTCTTAGTGCTGCTCAAAGCCATCCTGTCATTATCCAGAGAAGAAAGCAGTCTGGCTGGTTGCTTTGCTTCAGCTCTGTGAAATAACAAGGCAAGGAGGCACAGAGAAGCAAATTCTACCTAAATCTTTTAGACCTGCACTCACTGCAATTGTAGCTTGAATTATTTCTTTTCCTTCTCTTCTCTGACTTGTGCTGGAACCAGTAAGTGCTTGGTGACATGAGTTCCTTCTGCAATCCTGCATCACTGCAAAGAGTTGGCCATTTGATAAGCAGGGACACATCTCAGGATCATGGGAAGGATGTGGTTCACTAAACCAGAAATCTTAGGATGTTCTGTCCTATTTGAGAGAAGGAGAGAGGTGAAGGGATAGCTGTAGCATTGTTTAGCTCAGTCTTGGAAAACTGCAGGCATAGGAAGCCTACGGCTGTTTGGGGCAATATGGTCTCCACAGCTTTTTAGGGGAGAAGGCTTATCACTCTCCCAATAAGAATGTTTTCCAAACATCCAGCCTAAATTTTCCAAACTATTCTCTATAGCCTTTGTGCCTCATTTTACAGTTAGACTTAATGATCTTAAAGGTGTTTTGCAACCTTAATTTTACTATGATTCTATGATGTTACCTCCCATCACAACTAGGAAATATTTATCATCTGCAGCTTCTCTGAGTTAAATATTTGAGACCAATCCCAACATATTTTTTTTTTTGCCTTCTTCAGCAATTTCACTGATTTCTGATCAAGCCTATGTACAAGTTTACTGTCTCTGTTTTGGCAACTTGGACTCAGCAGAACTGATCAACAGCATTAAATGTATTGAACCATATCTAGTTATAACACTGGCTTTGGCTTACAGCAAAGGAGGAGTTTGAATGTTTCAAACCATATATTTTGCAAATCAGTAGAGGATGACTGACCTTCTTTAGAGGTATAAACATTTTAATTTTTTCACCTGTTATATGCAATTCTATGGTGGGGTTTAAAAAAAAAAAGCCTCATGGCTAACTATATAATCCTAGTAGTTTAATTCTGTGCTTTTAAATTATACCTAAATGCTAGGACAGAAATTGCTTAAAATTGTCTTTATAAAGAAATAGGGTTATTTTCTGGTTTTAGCTGAGGAACAGCCAAAGAAGCACTTAAAACACCAAAAGATGAGTCTAATGTAGCAAACAGTTAAATGTGACCTTAATCCTAATGATGGATTAAATTCACCGTAATAATCAAAGGGCACTTAGTCTTTCAATCCCAAGTACTACTATTATTTTTGGGATGGGGGGCTTTGTTGCTTGATGTCTACTTAATAATGCTGCTCTCACATTAACTTCAAATTTCTCATCTTTTCACTCACAGATCTCACCATTTAGTATTCACTTATTATCTGCAGCAATATATCAGTAGAATAATGCAAACTTAAAAGCTGATGTACATTGGACAATTCTATTATTTACAGTTGTTTTTTTTAATTAGGATGTAGCATCCTAAGCCAGGTCACTTACAGTTTTGGTACTACTCCACAAAACTGAAGATGGTGACATCTTTGTGGCTGACAATAAAAAGTGAAAAACCAAGACTCACCAGAGAAGTAAACAGCTAGCTTGAAAGAAGTGGATGGGGAAGATTTTAGGAATGATACTAACAGTGTTCTTACATTAGTATGAATACTGAGAGAAGTTAATTTAATACAGTAGAATTGCATTTATACAGAGGAATACTTCATCTTATCTCCAGACTTTCTGGAACTCCGGATCCTCATTTGAACAAACTTGACTGTCACATTCATCCTTCAAAGGTAAATTAATTGAATACTGGATAAACAACTTGGAGTCCTTACGGGAAGAAGTAATAAACTTATTTCTTTAACATGGAGAGGAAAACTTATAGAGAGTTCATCTTTGTAGTACTGAAGTGAAAAATTAGTAAAATTTTATGAAAAATATTTCATCCAAGTAAGACATTACTAGCATCCCCACATATGACCAACCTGTCAGTAAGAGCTTTGCATGTTCCTGAGCTGCTGCAACCCATCCAAGTCATAAGTCATATTTTAACTTTGCTAGAGGCCTGTGGTTTCTGAAAATTACTGAAATCCTTTAGGTTAGATGGTGCTATATAAATCTTGTATGCTCTAAAATATTTTTCCTGTCCCTGAATGCACACATTTTCAGACATGAAGCAAAGATTGCACTGTGAATTTTGCAATACTGATGGGATAATACCACTAGCATCACAGTGGTTATTGAACAGTATGCATACTAAGGAAGACAACTGAGACTAGAGGTGACCTCAAGGTGAAATTCCAATCAGCTCATTGCAGCTCTTTCTGGGAACAGGAGGCATCCCATTATTTTGATCTGCACTGTCATTTGCAATACAAGCATACCCTTTAGTGAATCTTACTAAAGCTGTTTATACTTACACATTAAGATTCACAATCTAGTTTGCTTTGCAGCCCATTTAGGGACCATCAACTGCATGTGCAAATCCTTATGCTTTTTATTGGACTATACGCATTTTCCCTTCTCTTTATTTTTTTTTCCTTTGGTTAAACTAATAATTTTTTAATAGGAGCTCTAATTGCAGTAGAAGAAACAGATATGCTGTTTGTAAAGTTCTGACACAGAAGAACAAAGAGAAAATGAATGATGGAAAAAGGTATTACTAGACATTTTCTAATCATTTCTATGCTTTATGAAAACTTTACAGATCTTGAAACCCAAAGAAATGTCAATATATTCATTCCTGTCTTTGTGTTTGTGGAGAAAATGGTAAACTTAACTCAACAAATTTATTTTCTTTCTCTTCTTTCCCTCATGAAAATAAAATACATTATCCATTCACCTTAAACAAGATGTGTCTATTCTCCTAGAAAGATGCCTAAGGAAATGCTCAGTTCCTTATCTAATTTTTCCTTTTCTCCACAGCAGATAGGCATCTTCAAAAGTTATGAGAAAGTGCTTTAAACTTATATTTTAAAAGATAGATATCTTGCTATTTTGGTGGAGTGTGCAGGGAGCTGCAAGATTCTTCTGTAGACTTTTCAATGTTGCAGAATTATATTTTTTAGCAGAAATAAATGAGTTGATGTTATAAAAAAATCTCAGTTTACCAGGGGTTCTCAGACAACAGCTACAACCTCTGTCATTCTGTAAGCTCATCACTGAGTGGAGGTTCTTTTCATGCAGCATCTCAATGCTGAAATCATCACTAAGAGCTGGATTCACATCATTCCTCTGCCTGAGACCTCTTAATCCTGTTTATCCCAACTGTCCAGAGAACCCTAATTATGCTGATCTGCAGCACAGAGGGAGCTATCCTGCCTTTATTTTGCTGAAGTTGTTCCACTTTGCTTAAAAGAATTCAAGACCTGTCAGGCAAAGATTACCAGCATTAGCTGGGCTGTGTTACCAGTGAAAGCTGTCTTGATGCCCAGCCTTATCTATTCACATTATGTCTATTTCATGCAAAAATAGCTGAAATTATTCAACTTCAGTTTCTCTCAGATGAAAAGTTTATCACGAGGCAGGAATTACATCTGAAAGCAGCCATGTCTAAATCATGCAGATTACACAGGTGGTGTTCAGGCATTCACTCTGGAATTCAGGATTATAGCACCAGTTATCCTCTCCTTGAAGCTTTAATTCACTGACATTATCTTTCTAGCTGGCCTTGATTCATGATTTCCCTGTTAAGCCTGTGATTTTTTATGAAGATAAAAAGAAGAAAAATCCTGATGTAATCCCATAGTAAACCTTAGGAGGAACAGCATGGAACTTTTCTTATCATACTCTAAATTCTTGGGAATCAGACTGGCTGCTTTTTGTTGTTGTTGTTGGTAGTTTTTTTATCACTGAAATTGCCATTATTCTAGCTCACAGTAGAAGGTCCCTTGTGGTTATGAATTGGAAGTAAAAATCTATAGTCACACACTGACTGCATATTTTCAGGCAGGAATAGAAAAAGAAACCCAAAAAAACAACTGGTTTATATATTATCCTCTAAATTTATTTCACACAAAATAAGCTTTTACAGCTTTAAGCACACAACTTCTCTTTAAGTTGATTTAACGTTTTATATTTCATTTGATAGTCACTGAAATGTATTTCATTGTCTCAAAGTGGTACTAAATTCTGAGCTGCCATCACCAACAGGACAGTCTTAATTTTTCCATCTGTATTATGAGAAGAGGGGGAAACTTAAAAAATGAAGGAAGAATACTGTGCCAAGTTAAGGCTTCAAGAAGATAATTAGGTTTTTACTCTTGCTGCTCAGTCAACAATTTGCAGCCTGGAGGAGTGAGAATTCAGTCATTGAATAGCGTCAACACACGGATCTCATCTTTCACTGTGGCATTATCCTGATGTTTTTGCAATCTCAGAAGTGGACCTACTACTGACACTTGCCATTATATGAAAATTAGGGTTATTTAATAGCAGCATTGTGACTCAAAGGTTTCCAGTAATTGCTTTTTTTTTTTTTTTTCTCTGTAAATCTTTGCATAATGACAATTTGGCAGTGCATAGTCTTCACTTGTAGCATGAGGTTTTTGGTTTGGTTCGTTGGTTGGGTTTTTTTGTTTATTTGAGGGGTGGGGTACTGTTTGGACTTTTTTTTTTGTTTGGGATTTTTTTTAAATGCTCTTTTTTTTTTCTTAATTAGAAGGTTATCTAAATGCAGATAACACAGATCCTTCCCACATACTGACGAGATAAATGATGGATTATTTTAAACCTTTCTTTTTTAACTTTTATACCAATGAGTAAAATATGAAAGATAATTGACTTCCTAGGTCTCTTATTGAAGTTTGTGAGAGTGTTTGTAGGTACTTGTGGGCCAAGGTGCCTTCCCCTAAAATTTTCTTAGGATTGAGAGGCCATTAGGAGCTGAGCTGTAAGCTAGCCCCCTGAGGCTAAGTGGGAAATCTTTATGATATCCCCAGATGCATTCTCAGAGAAAAAAATATTTTGACCATTGAAAGAACTGGCCCTTCAGGCACAGTGACAAGCAGTGACACTGTGGTCACAGCAGTGACATTGTAGTCACTGGCATGGAAGATGAATGCAGTGAATTCAGGAAAGAGCTCAAGCTTTAAAGCAAATGGGTATAAAAATCTCACCAAGTATGCTGGTTTTGTAGAATGCAGACTCAACAGACCATTTTCCCTTTTCTTAAAGCAGGTGGGCTCTATGCACAGGCAGTGCTGACAGTCAGAAACTCCCAGATTTTAATCCAAATTTGCATGCAAGTTCTGTCTGTGATCATCACAGGTGAATCATGTTGCTCAATGTACTTGAATTCTCATTTCCTAAAAGAGACATGTCAGAAAGTTATTTAGTGAAGGGGGTTTTACATCTGAATCAATTGTCTCTGGAGCAACATATTGAGAGAATACATACTGAGAGATTATCATGTTGCACAGCAACAGTGCACATTTTAAACTCATTGGAGGCCAAAGCACTGCCTGGTGGCCCCTGGCTCCCCACAGATCCCAGGACAGTTTTGAACATCCCCTGATTCCCTGTGAACTCTGACATTGGGACAGCCCAATCAGTCCATCAAACAGGAGGGAGGGAGGGAGAGCAGAGGCAGCACACCTGGAGAATGCAGGTGACTTTAGCCCATACCCCCTTTTGTCCTTGACAATTTTGCCTCTGCTGTGAGGGATTAGCCATCTCAGAGGGTTCTGTCAGGACTGCAAAGCTCTGGGCTTGAAAAAGCTGCCCAAATGGAGTGTTTGGCCTTGCCTGAACTCAGGCTATTGTTTTGTAATAAAAGTTATAAATTGAACTCCAGCAAACAGTGAATAAATGGTGCTGCTGATGCAATAGTCTGAGTAGAAGCCTTATAGTTTCTGTCTCAAGAATGTCAGCTAGCACATAACCAGAGGTATGCACCATTGACATCTTGCACTTTTATTCCTATTTTGCTGGGTCTTTTCATCTGCTGACTGCTGCTCATGTTGGTCTGTGCCTGGGGGAGTATTTCCATTACTGAATACGGGAGGCATGGGAATTCAGACACCTCCTTCAGAACATAACAAGATTATAAGAGGAGTCATGAGACTGTTACCTCTGTTCATTGTTTGCATTAATTTAGACTTAGTAACGATGAAAATCCCTTTTCCCTGTTCAGCTACTGGGTTCTTAAAGCTGTCAGCTTGCCTTGGTTGGAAACAGAATTTCAATAAAACCCTCCTCGAAAGACTGCAATAAATATTCCTAAGCCAACTTATTGTCATTAAACATTTAGTAAGAAGATTCAGTTTAAAACACTGTGAGTTGGCCAACACTTCATTTAATTAACACTGATTCTGAAAGCATAATATAAATTTTAGTGCTTTTTTAAATCACTCTATATTCCAGTTGCACTGATTCTAAAGCTTATATGATTATAATCATCATGCTCAAAGTAAAAGGATTTTTTTCCCATGTCTTCCATTCCTTAAATTGTTTTTAGATTTCCCAAGGGGCACACATCATATAAGATTATGATGATAAAGATTTTAAGGCAATTATGTTTCTTTATTTGGAAGCTGAAGTTAATGTTTTTGAAGACTGCATTCCCAAGAGTCTTGATAAAAACAGAAGCCATGATGCCCCTCCCTTTATATTTTAGTCGACCAATTGGCACAAAAAAGGAAGAAAGTTTAGCCTGTCTTTGTGAGCCACAAGTCAATTTTTCACTTAATATATCTGCTTTTGGTTGACTAGAAGATGTCTGTAACAGAACGTTAACAAACACTGTAATTTGCTGGGGTCAGCTAGGTCTGCAGCTTTGTGACTCTGAGCCCTCTTAAATTATGCTATCAGCTTTCACAACGTTATTAGGTTTAACCCATTTCGGCGCCACCAGCTTCTCGGAATCACCAATGCACCTCTAATCAGAAAACCTCAGAGAAACCAATCTGCTGCTATCAGAAACCTCAGTACAATTTTGTGTATTAATATTTCAGAGAGCATGTAGGAACACATGCTCCCTGCTGAGCATTACAACCAAGGAGGCTACAATAGCATCAGAGATTGATCGCCAGAAAAGCTGGCCAGAGAAACTGCTGTCTCTTGTCTGCCTCTGGATATGGTGGCCAAGGAAAGGAAAATGAAATGGGTTATTTGGCTTGCCATTAATAAATTCCCATAACTGTCAAGTGAGATAACACGTAGAAGCTGCATCTCTTACAGGAATAGAAAATACTCAAAATGGTGTCTAAGCACTAAGATTTTTGCACCATTAACCTATGGCTGATGCTATTGATCTGTTTTTCCTTTCTCATCCCATCTCTGGTGGAAAGACATGCAGCAGCACATCCTCAGACAGGAGCAGCTGTGCATCCCCAGCGCAGATCGGGCTGTGGCTGGGCTGGAGGCACAAGTCCCTGGAAAGGGACAAAGGGAATGGGTCACCAAGGATGAGGAACCCAACGTTTCTCTTTCAAAGCTGAACCAGCTTCCCCTGCTGGCCTTGTAAGGAGCAAGTCCACTCCTCAGTCTGGGACTGCTAAACTTTCTGCTCACCCCATTTTAAGCAAAATGAGATCTACTGAGAAGGCTGGCTATGGTGGCAGATTTAGAAACAACCCCATAAAATCTTTACAAAACCGATGTTTTTGTGCTGACTCCTGTAATGTCAAGTGAGGTATTATTTGTGTGGAGCAGGTGATTGAAATAAAGTATCAGCATTTATTAAAGGCCCAGCTTCAACTCATTTACAAATTATCTCTGAGAGCTTCCAAAGTAAGCAGCAGATTTATAAAGTACAAAAATAGTCTTTCACTGGGAAAAAAAATCCATCTGTACATACATAATAGTTTAGTGTTTAGTGGTCTCTTGTCTTGCATGCATTTTTTTTGTGTTAGAGAGTACAAGTTAACAATTTTCTATTATGTGATCAGCTTAAGGGGCCCCTCCAGACTGTCTCATCTCTTCAGGTTTTATTTTTTTTTTTTTTAACTTCCTTCAGGCTAGTGCACAGAAAAGCGAGTTCACACTGCTTTTGTTCTTGGGGACCTTTGTACCTAAACTATGAAAATAACTGAGTTTCAAATAGAGACATACCTATTGGGCTCTGTATGTTATGAAAATATACAGGAAAAACTAAAATACTAAGTCTACAATTTACATTATGATCTCTAAGCATACCAAGAGTTTTCTTGACTCTAGAGAATCCAGATTTGAGATGTCATCAAAAGTCACTAAAGCTTATAAAGCCAATAAAGTAATAAAGTTCTAATTTTTTTTTTTCCTAATTCCCTGCTCACACATCCCTCCTTTTTTGATGTTCATGATATTTTAAAGAGCAAATTTTGGTAGTCCTCTGTATTTTATACTTGAGATGCTTTTATACTTGATGTTCTATCATATCAAAACCTAGATTATTTTTCTTTATTATTCTTCTAGATCTGTAGGGTTTCTTTGACATTCTTCTCACCAGCAACTTCCTCCCTGCTTTCAGATCCTGTTTTACCACTGATTTTGCATCAAGGTAGTGTGGTGTGCTCAGTCTTTGACTTAAATCTCTTCTACATTTTGTGACATATTGCTACTATTAGCAGGAGTGACAGATGTACCCTGATCTAGTAAGATAGCTGGGAAATTGAACAGTTTATGCAGGATGTGAGGGATCTCTAGAACTAAACAGAAAAAAACCTAAAAACAAACCAACCTTTAAGAACTTCACTAAGTAGTTTAGATTGATGCATTTTTGATCAATCAGTAATCTTCTGGGGATTTTTAGACCCCTTTTAACCTTCTGATCAGTATTTGCATCAGTAGAGACATTTTATTTCATGAGTTAGCATAAAGCAGTGTCTGCCCTTGCCCAGCCATTTGACAGGTCATGCATGTTCTGTGTGCTCTCAAAGCACTGCCAGCAGCTCCGAGTTTGTGGCAGCCAACTCCTTGCATATCCTAGAATGATATTCAAAATCAGATTATTTCAAAATTTATTCTTGCTGCCTGATTTTACTTTGTAGTTTTCAGAGTGATTGACGGTTCTGATAACCCTGGAAAATCACTTGGGGCTAAGCAGGTCATTAAGAATGGCATGGAAGAAAAGTAGAGGCATTGTACAGCAGGAGCCAAGGTGGAGGAAGCTGAAGGAAACATTAAATATCACAGGACAGAATGTAGGGAGGTTTTATCATGTGTCCTTCTTCTGTAGCAGAATTACACCAAGGTTTGTGCTGTCCATGATTCAGGTATTTTGTAACACTTCTGCTTTTGAAAACAGGAAATTATTAAGCCTTAAACATTTTGCAAATAATTTCAAAGATTAAGTGCTCAAGATTTTTCATTTATTATATATTTATTGATTCATTTAGAACTTAGTTTGATAGTGACTAAAGGAAGAAGCTTTTGGGCACTAGTTTACAATCTCAAAATGCAAAACTAATGCAAAACTTCTCATGAAGAGAAGAAGAAAGCAACTGTGTCAATCAGTAGCTGTGACTACTTGACATTGGTACCATTTTGTTAGTTTCAAGGAAAAAGTTACATATAATCATAAAAAAAAGGAGCTTACTCAAAGAGATCTCCTAATTTTATGGTAGCAACATGTTCCTAGCTATATTTTCTTTTTGGGGTTTGGGGGAGACAAAAAATATTTGATCTAACATTTTTCTAGGAACTTTTGCTAAACAAAGAAATTAACTTCTGGGAATGTATTTAATATTTAGGAATATCAAATTGTTTTTCTTACTGCTGATGTCACATTTGAAAGGCAAAGTTGGAGCTACTAGTGCCATCCTTCTGGTGAATTGGAAAGGTAGGATTCTGTAGAGGAAAAGAGAAAGTTAATATTTAATTCCAGTTATTCCACAGCATTATGAAGATAGCCATCTTAATGCCAATCTGACAAGAGAAAGAGGTAAAGCTGTCTTAAGGTATTATGATTTTATTTGTTAGAAGGATGCTGGGAGGGGGTACTGGCTACAGCGCCTCACTGATCAAAGCTAAACCATCTCCTAATCTCTTATGCATAGATTTTTATGACAAGATTATGGAAATCCCTAGCTCATCCAGTTGTCCAAGGCTGGATCACAGAAATTCTCAAGCACATGAGGAATGTTGCTAGCTATGATTATAATCATGGAACTCATTTCTTGAGTGAGTAATCCTAATACAAGCAAGTAAACCATTTTTTAATATTTTTTTTCTACCCACCTAAGCGCTCTGATCTCATTTTCTGTAATGGGACTGTTGGCATGAGTATGGATTAAAAGATCAGAAAAATGATGAAATGTATGAAGTCTCTCATACCTGTTTTCTGGACAAGGCTTAACATATCAAATTAATATTTTTGGAGAAATCCACGTCTATTTCCAATCTGATCTATGTAACTAAAATAATCTTCCTCTGGTGTAGACTGCCTTGGAGGTCCTCCAAGAAGGGTTTTACACACCCCCCTCCTCCTTCTTTTTTGCAACTTCAAAGTCTTTGAAGTAGCAAATATAGAGTTAAGAAGAAAAATATTTAAATATAAGAAAGATCAATACCACATGTGTGCACTTGATTACAGAAATGTTGAAGAAATATACTCTCCGGGGTGGGGGGATGGGATGAGAGAGGTACAGATGTCACTGGTGCTTATAGTAATTTCATATTTTCATACACAAAATTATCTTGATTTTATAGCAAGCTAGAAATTAAACCACTTCTTAAAATAGTCTTGAGGCAGAAATCTTCGTGCCATGTAATAAAATATATTTTTCTCAATTAAGAAAAACATTTGCATTGCTTTTTTCCAAGCCAAAAAA
>VXBI01005956.1:32823-96546 GCA_013397375.1 Toxostoma redivivum | reverse complement strand
AAAAAAGAAAAAAAGAAAAAAAAAAGTTGGTTTGAGAGAAACACAGTTTTATTATGCTTTCATGAGAATTCAGAAAAAAGAAATATTTTGCTGAATTAAAAACCTAGGCAAGCCTCCCTTTGCCACAAAGAGGTAAAGGCCTTCTTACAGGTCTTGCTGGATCCTGGATGTCAGCATATC
The DNA here is from genome assembly GCA_013397375.1 of Toxostoma redivivum. Classification (NCBI taxonomy): domain Eukaryota; kingdom Metazoa; phylum Chordata; class Aves; order Passeriformes; family Mimidae; genus Toxostoma; species Toxostoma redivivum. The sequence continues at coordinate 96,366 of VXBI01005956.1, read as the reverse complement.
TGGATGATGTGACCTGTGCCAGTGGTGTCTCATCCAGGAATCCTGGTCTACCTCTCACAGGTATGTCTTGATGCTGCTTGGCTTTGTCTCTGCAGAACCAGAGTCAGCAGTACTGTCTCTTCCATCAGATTTTCTAAGCCATGATTTTAATGCACATTTCAATGAATTACATTGTTGGTTTTTTCTTGCCTTCTTTCCCCCTCTAACTGTATTTTGACTCCATTTGCTTTCCCAAATACCCTAGAAACTATGGTGTTAAACATAGACAGAGATTTCTTTCCCTACTGATTGGATACTGTCTCACTAGCTTGCTTCCAGCCATGTAAAATTGATGAAAATCAATAATGGTCTGGCACAGTTTTACACAACATTGTTTTTTTGTCACCTTTGTGTAAGCCACATCTTACATTTACGATTTCATAATAATATACATCAGGTTCAGAATGGGTCTGGGCTTGACTGGGAGACTGGGGACAAACTGGTGTCAGTGAACTAATGTTTTGCTGTGGCTTTGTGTAATGCAGTCATTACTTAAAGTGACTTTTATGTTTAAAACATAAAAGCTTGTGTGGTGCTTGCATACTTCCTTCTGAGTTATTAGCAGTTTTTACAAGCTGAGTTGTAATTCATGGAAAAAAACACTGATATACTGACGAGCACTGCACATGTGTGGGCCAGTACAGGTGCACACACGTGCACAATGCTAATGAAATAGGTGTTTTCTCTCTGCACATCACTCATCAAGGTCTGTTTTTTTCTTTTTGTTTTTTTTCTTTTTTTTTTTTCCAAGTGCTAGCATAAATAAGCACTTCTTGCAAAATGGCTTTAATTTGATCAGTATGACTGCAAGCTTTTGGGCCTCTAGCTGGCTTTTCTGCACCTTGTTCACACATCTCCCCTAATCACAAGTCTGTAAAGTTAACTCTTGTTTACAGAATTTCTTGCCAACTGTTTTTCACAAATTAGTCCTGTTAACCTGTAGTGAAGTAAACATCCTGATGAAACTGAATTTTTATGAAGCTTCAGATACACTTGACTGTTGTTAACTCTGCTTGAAAATTACTCTTATTTGGATGTCAAAATTATATGGTTTTTAGTTATTGGGACAAAATGTGGGAGATGAAAGAAGTAGTTAGCTCTAAACCTGCCTTTTCAGATTTACTGGAATTAAAAGAGCTGGAAGATAGTGAGTTAATAGTGGAGATGTTTTGATCCTTGCAAATTTTAATAGCTAGTAACCTAGTAATAGTGCATTACTGGGGTCTTACTATTGGTGTCAACAGATGATCAACAGTCTCTGTATATTTGGGAGAATGGAAACATTTATGGGTGCATATAAATTAGTAAATATGCCCCAAATTAATGGGTTGCAAAGGTAGTGTGCAATGAAAAGAAACCATACATTTCTTTTCATGAGACTAAAAAGATTTGTGGGATGTACCAGTTTTTTTGTTAAATCCATTTCTGAAGGAGGACTGTTTGTTCCCTTTCTTTAAATGAAAGCAATTGTTTTGAGGTAATGCATTCAGACTGCAGATAGGCATGATATCATTTGTTGTTGTTTTTATGGACTCCTCAAAAATTGTGTTTTACAAGATTTGGAAGTCAAGAGTACTTCATAAAGCTTTTGGAGCTTAAATTTATGTTAATTTCTATAAAAATTGGATATTTCTGTATGATTGGTAAGTAAAAGCAATTTCAGTTAATTTCAGGTATTTTTTTTTCCCTGAAGACAACAAGTTGTCAAGAAAATTATTTTAGATGTTAGATGATTAGACTTGACAAAATTTTCAAAACCTTTTTTTATACTGTATACATCAGTATACATCTTTTTTTTTTTTCATATTGCATCTTACTTCTAAACGATGAAATTTTAAGTCCTTTAAGAAATATGTCAATACTTAGAGACATATTGGGCCTTTTAAAAATTGTTGTATTTAAATACGTATGTAGGTATTTACAGTCTGCTTGTATTGTTACAACCTAACTGTAGGAGGATGCAAAATGTTAAAAAGACCATTCTCCTTTTTTTTTTTTTTTTCTCCTTAGAGTCTCCTAACCTTTTTCTTCTGTAACTGCAAAGTCTTCTGACAGAGTAGAGGTTAAGGTTCTTGCTTTGTAATTTTACTATGTGAAATAGCTTTATGCTGTAATACAATATTTAGGATAATATAACTTGTAGTGCTTATGAGACAACAGTACGTGTCTGGTAGGGTGTTTTTGCTTTGTTGGTTACCCGACGTTTTTTTTTTTTTTTTCCCTGATTGTTGAACATTTTAAGCTATATAAAAGTTTTAAGAGAGCATAAACCCTTACCGCCCTTCCCCGATCAACAAAAGAATATATAGATATCTCTATGAGTGTAGATTCTGTTAATTATATAGTTAGTTTCATTAGTTATTAACACAGGCAGCTGTTACTTATTATTTTTAATGGATTTTTCCTGTTTAAATATTCTTATAGAATAAAGCACATCAAGAGCTTTATGTCTTGTTGAGGCTTCTTGCACATTGTTGACTTGCATTCACATCAGAGGAAATTGAGTTGCATGTAATACTCCAACAAAATTGTTCAGTATTATTCAGTATTACCTTAAAAGATAATGTAACAAAATTTAGTATCCAGCCAAAGCCTGAATAACTGCTAATGGTATCCTGTCAGGGTGAATCAGAAACTCAATACTGGACAGAGCACTAAGTGTTACTCATTTTCAACATTGCCAGCAGAAATAACAGAACAAATGGGCCGATACAGCACTGTGAGTTTTCTGTGTAATTGGCACCACCTAAAGCTGACCTTTAGGTTTCTAAAGCATAATGTATGTCCTGGGTACACAGCAAGAAGAGAAATAATGAAATTGACAGGCTGGACTCATCATTGGAAAAAATACATAATCCATTTTACATTGTCACATAATTCTTTGAGATTCTGGAAGCCATCCAGAATCCATTTTTGTATTTTCAGACAAATGGCTGACACTTTAATGATCAGCTATTTAAGGTCAACAATTTAAACCAGAGTGGTGTACTTGTTCCAAATGAAATTTAGTGTTTGAAAAGGAGGTAAACATTCAGCTGTATATGCAGCATCTGAAAACATGAATTGACAACCTCGAAGGAACATCTCTGCATATGTATCCATTTACATGTACATCTTATAATGTTAATAGTGTCATAAAAGTTGATCAGTTTGATTAAACACATTTATCATTCTCTAGTAGTGTACACAGGGGCATGTACATTGGTTATAAAATGTTCTGTCTGCTGTGACATATTGAAAGCCACATGGCATATATACCCAAATCACATATAAGACCTGGCTTTTCTAATTAATAAACATTGTAGCAAAATTTTGCTTTAGGCATGTTTTGACTTTTACTGCATATGTTTTTAAAAAATTGTTCCAAATGCTGGTCTGTCACGTTGTATCATTCTTTATTTCATAACTTAGTCATCACAACAGACTTTTGTAGGTGTACTGCCTGCTGAAAATCAACATCTTGGTCAATACAGCTTATTTAAATGAAAAGAAACCATTAACTGTGTTAATATCATTTTCAGTATTACACAGAACTGAACCATTGCTTTATTATGTTCCAGCAGTGATATACAAAATAATACCTACAGCAGAACGAGGTATAGTTCACAGAATTACAAAGTGCTTTTAACATGAATAAAGCTAAAGATTAAGAGAATTAATTGCAACATTGGATGTAGAGCACTTTGGATTATCTTTCTTGATTATTTGATTGAAAAAACACTTCCTACACATGCTTTCTCAATACAAGATTAGAATAATTACATCTGAGTAAATGCCTCAAAAAAACTCTCATGTGTTTACACTGAGTAAAACAATATGCTAAATTGCCCATGCTCGTGCTTATACTTTCCCCTGCTTGCCCCAGCTGTTTTAATGAATAGCTTAATATGAAAAATGTGTGCAGAAGAAGCTTTTATCTCAAAGACTTTTCAGGTTTTTTTTTTTTTTTTTCAGATTCAGTCTCAAAAGACAGTTTTAATTGCGCAAGAAATATAATTATAAAAAAGATTCTTGGACCAGTCATACTATAGGTCACATAACATGTCCATTCCTGATTAAAGAGCAGGGATACAAGTTGAAATGATTTAACAAATATTACCCAAGTATGCTAGCTAAAACTGCCATCACAGTGGACATGTGGACACATGGACAATACAAAGTGAGGAAAAGGTGGACAGATCCTTCACCTGCTTCCTCAGAGACGGTCGGATGTTTCACCCAGAGGCTAGATAAAGTCTGTGATTGGTATCTCCATGGAATGTCCCTGTAATGCTCACTCAGCCTGAAGTGACAGTGCTCTGAGCAGAGGGCACATCCAGGGGACAAATAAATGTCATTTCCAAACTGGATTATTATCTGATTTTGTCACGATCAGCTTCTGCCCCCATTAGGCAAAATCACATTGATGAATTTGCTTCATACTTCTGAATCTTTTTTCCTCAGTTGCTGTCCAGTTAACTCAGGGATAAATTCCCCTGCTCAGCTGTGCTGCTGGTGGGACTCTCAAAGGCAGTTCAGATAGGTTTTCCTTTGTGGAAGCCACTTGCTTGAGCCACACTGATGATCAACCTTTTGTTTTCAGATGTTGAATAGCACATTAGTTGTCTTATCATTGCATACTTCCTCCAGCTGCTTTTACAAATCTGGAATTTACTTGTGCTATCTCTTCAGCAGTTCATCGTCATCAAACACTTCACTGAATTTCAGAGGCTCCTTCATTCCTGTGGCTTTATTGGCAAATAAGAATATTTTCTCATGGGTAACAATTTAAGACTAAATGTCTCAAACCATTTATTCTGTCCCACATTTTCTGACAGAATTAAAAGCACCCCAAATAACCAAGGGGATATTCCATACCTTATATTACCATGCTCTTTACATAAAATATGAAAAAGAAGGAGGAAGGGGGGAAATTTGTGTTCTCAAGTAATAGCTACAAGTGATGGGGCCCTGCTGTCCTGGAGATGTCTGAACACTTGCCTGCCCGTGGGACGTGGTGAAAGAATTCCTTGTTTTTTTTCCTTTGCTTGTGTGTGCTACTTTTACTTTACCTGTTAATTGTTTTTATCTCACTCCACGAGTTTTTTGACTTTTACCCTTTGATTCTCTCCCGGATCCTGCTGGTGGGGGAGTGAGTGAGCAGCTGCCTGGGGCTTGGCTGCTGGCTGGGCTCAAACCACAACACATGGTCAGAAGGCAAATAAAATGCTTCAGTAAGCAAACCCATCTGATTAGGCCTAGTTCTGCATGACCCCCTGTTTTACAGGGAGCCATTCTCAAAGACCTTGTCTGTGTTATAAGGGCACTGCTCTCCAATGGTCCTGCGCTCATGCCCATTTAATTCCTTTATTGCTCAGCTGGTGTGAGGTGGTAAATAGCTGTGCATGGAAGTGTGAAGGAGAAGGACCTGCAGCACAAGGCAAGAGGTACAGCCCTCCCTGGGAGCACTTCACTGCTGTCAGGACAACAGGACACATCTTCAGAGCTCTTTAAATAAAGGGGTGTCTTATTCAGGTACGGTGAAGAATGATAACAAAGGCTTAACAATAAACTATTTACAACCTTCTCCACCTTGATCAAATGAGGAAATGAACAGGAGAATCTTAAGGGGTCCCTGCCCATTGCACAGGGCTGGAACTAGATGATCTTTAATATCCCTTCCAACCCCAACCATTATATGATTTCTTTTTGTGATGCAGAATGAATGAGTCAGCAGGCAAAAAACCTGTAAAAGGTGACAACATCAGAGTTCAATTGAGAAATGTGATTATCATCATTCTTCTTAGAGCATTATTAATTAAACAAATTAAGTCCCTATCAGTATATATAGAAAGATGATTATGCATATGAATAAAAAAAAAGTTCCTTTAGAGTTTTTACAGTAGATATTAATCTTAAATGTTACTATTTTGTCTTGATGATATACAGTTTGTTTCAACCTCTCAATACATCGAACAAAGACTCATGGAAAAGAAAAGGTATTTACTATTTTTGCCATATTTGCTATAAGCTCATATCTTCTTCAGTTATTTACACCTATTCACAGTGGATGCAAACCAGTGTTAGATTGTAATTATCTCCTTGTGTGAAACAGTGCTAGAGGTTTATCATTTACACTTTGCCTGGCTGTAAATTACACAGTCAGCCCCAGAACATTCTCCCAAGAGTGGATTGCATGAAGAAAACTTGAGAATGAGGTCATCAAAGTAATAAAATCCTAATTCATAATTTGAGTGTCTTGCTTGTGAAGAAAGCAGTGCTTATAGTTTTGGGGTTTTTTTTAATTGTCAGTAGGGTAAAAATTGAAAATTATGGCCTTTATTTAAACTATTGAAGGAAATTAAAGAAAGAATAAAATAATGTTTTCACTATTTCTTGGTTTACATCAGCTACAGATAGTTGGCCCTGCAGTTATGTTCCAGTCATGCTTTACAATTAATATTGTTTCACTTTGTGCATATGGAGCTACCTGAGTGCTCTACTGTCAGCATGACTGGAAGTTGTAGTGAGATCCTGGATGTCACAGGAGGTAATGTGTTAGTCTCACTGAATACATCAAGCACATCACAGGCTGAAGAGCAAGATGGTGCTTAATTACTTAATTATCACCTTTTTTTTTGTTCACCCAGACCCTGTTACAGTTCCACATTGCTAAAGGATTGCTTAGGGACAGACTGTCCTAAGAAAAATGCAGATGCTGTGCTGTAATTTCTGTTTTCACTTCTCACCTTATGTTGTGAGAATTAATCATCTTTATTACTCAAAGTACTTTTGGTCTTTCTTTTTGTATCACATCTTGGATTTTGATTTGAACAGTTCTGGTTTCCAGAAAAGAGATTTCACCACTCAACAGGCATTGATGTAGAATTTTTCAATGTGTTCAATGGTAACTTGTCCATGAGTAAACTTTCCTGCTGTTGCAATTTCTCTGAATATACAAAAAGGACTTCAGTGCAACAGAGTTAAGCAACATGCCCATACAGAACGTGAGCAGATCTGCTTTTGGGAATAACACTGAGGATGAAGGAATTTTAAGACTTCTTGTGGAACTAGCTACAATTAAACATTTTAGTAGTTAGGGTAAAAGTGGTTGTGAGAGCCAAGATAGCATATCTAGATAAATAAAAGCTTTAGAACAATAAGAATTTGGATTAAAAAACAAACAAACAAAAAAACCCAAAAAACTCCAAACCAAAACAAAAAAAACCCAAACAATCTATGAAATTAATATTATTAGTTGAAGTTAGGATCTGTTATTTGGTGTACAAAGAATTCTGTGGAGAAAACTTCCTTGTAACAAAGGAACACAGGGTAATAGGGCAGTTTTGGAAAGAGAGCATCCTAAAAGCAAACTAATGGCCTGTCTGATGTTGAAAAGAATAGAAAGATACCCAATATATATCATTTACCAGGGCTTTTTGGTGACCTGAAAGTCAAAATGTAATTGCAGAGGAACATGGAAGTAGATATTCCTGGGAATCAATATAAAATAATAACACAAAAATTTTTGGATAAGAAATATTAAGATTTATGGAAATATTCTGAAAGCTAAAGGAAACTATGGTTCCAGTGCCTACCCAAGTGAATAGGGAAATAGTGGGTGAAAAACATGAGGCTGGAATGTTTTATATTTTTCCTTTCTAAGTTTTAAATTATTGGTGATCATGTGGTCAACTGTATGATACAGAACAATGCCTTTTAGGGCCATGAAATTAATAGGTCCAGAATATTTAAATAAACTACACATCTGGATCAAGAGAATGTGATGAAAATCATAATGGGCTGAAGAGTTACAGGGAAAAAAAAAATCTGTGAATTCCTAGTATTTGAAAATTGTTAAGGTTCCATAGTACTCTGCATGAATGGAAGTCATCTGGCACACTTAGAAAGTTAAAATTCAGAAGAATTCAGAAGTTAAACTCATGTTTATAACAAGGAAAACTTTGAAAAAAAATTCTGTGAGTGAAAATAATGTTTATATTGGAGATGTCACCAACACAGAATATACTTTTCATCCACAAATGGGGAATTTCCTTCTATTATAAGAATACATGGGTTTTCTATAGTTTTTTGACAAAAAAGAAGCAGATGTTTTCCTTCATGTTTCTTTATCTGTCATGCAGGACAGTAGAGAAATCTGCTTTATTAAAGAATTTGCCACTCACTGGTGTTAGGCCTGGTATCTCAATCAAGGTGAGATATCTCATTAGGAGGTAGAGAACAGGAAGTGTAGAAAGGAAAGTCTATTTTCCTTGATCCCTGTACTGTAGTAGTTCCATCTTTTCCTTTATTCCTTTTGAAGTCCAGTTGCCCAATTATCCTTTCTCTGCCTTTTTCAAGGCTTGTCCTTGTGTCCTTTAATTAAGGGTGTATCATTTGCCTGCTCAGCAAGGATATTTGTTGTCATTGGGAACCCAGAAGACACAGCTGACTATTGAAGTCACACTTGCCTTTTCAAGTTGGAAACATTTAAGTGGATATTTTCCCTTTATCAGTTTTTCAGGCTCCTACTGATTTTTCAGCAAGCGTGTAAAAAGTTGGTCTTTTTGATATCTCTATCCTTCTCTCAAGCTGGGTTAAAATTGACCAATAAATCATAGCATCCTAAGGAAAATAAGCACAGAATGCAATTCCAGAAAAGTTTTGGGAAACTGGCTTTAAAACTGTAACAAGCATCAATCCTGCAGCTCTGTTTTAAAAGTGGTGGCAGAAAATCCAGAGAAGTCACATAATTTCTGGTTTACTGGTTGGAAGTTGATAGATGAAAAAATTTTGCAAGTCTACAGCTAAAAATCTAAGTCAAAGCTGAGACCTGAAACCATGTGAAGATATATGATTGATCAATAGAGTGTACAAAGAAGTGTAGCAGATAAATACCTGGTTTTCCTGTAGGAGATTGATTATGCTTGAGAAGCAGATGATTCAGTTCTTTGAAACAAAATCTGATTCCATTTGTGTGAGCTTAAAACAAAAATGTTTTATTAGTTGTTCAGGTCAGGAAGGCTAAAGCAGTATATTCAAAGCAAAAAGAGTATTTTACCTGCCCCCCTTTTCATGGGGCTTGTCTCAATCACAGCCACAGGGAGAACAGAAGGGGGCAAAAGGTTCAAGCACAAAAATTCACATATATGATGGGATAGAATCCCTTAAAATACTGCAAAGATGAAAAGTAACAATAAAAACAGAAAGGAAGGAAATGAAAAAGAAAAAGACACTTCTGGCATTTTAAAGAGAACACTTAAAAAGTGAAGTGGACCTGGGGAAGTGTGATCAGTGCAGTTAAGATGGAGAGGTAGCATAGAAGAGGTGTGCAGGAGGAAGGTACTTGTGCAATGAGTAGGCAAAACATGGATAAATGTTCTTCCCTTCCTCAAAAATATTATTTCTTTGTCCACATCCATTTTAATGGATATGTACAATGCAAATGATGACAGCAAATACTGAGTCTTGCCCTGTCATTCTGTAGCTTATTGGCCTAAATGTCTCATGCTCATGCCACAAACATAAAGCTATTTAGTTAATACTTCTTTAGCAAAACCCCAAAGCATTAATGAAATTTTAATTTGTTTTGGCGAGTTGTGCATGAAAAATTTATTTTCACTGGGGTCTTATAGATTAATGTACGTAAGCGCTGGAAAATAGTGATAAATGCCTTGCTAATTTTATATATTTGTGCTTAAGTCTTGTGCATCTTGGGTAACTTTCATTTTTCCATTGAATAATTTTTCCATTGAAACAATACCTATTTTTTACTATTTGCACCTCCAGATTGTCTTTTCTTCTTCTGCCAAAATAATTGCCTCTTGTGACTCCCAAATTCTCCTGAATGGTATGATTTTATACCTTTACATAATATCAGCTTGTTTAATACCTGCTCAGGGCATAGTTCAGTGGTGAACATGGCACTGCTGGTTTGGCTCCATAATCTTAGGCTCCTTTTTCAACCTTAATGATTCTGTGATTCTATTAATTGCTCACATAAACTGCATACCATACATGTGAGCTGACATTCTTTATTCTCCAGCTTCTGCCACTGATGAACTCAGTGTAGACATAAATATTATTTTAAGAGTACTTTGTCAAACCTTTCTGACTGTTATCAGTGTCCCAGGAGAAAATGGCAACAGTGGGGGAAGGAATAGCACAAAGACTTCTCTCAGTGTTCCTCATGTATGTATTACTTATAAAATATTAAAGTGTATACCATGAAATGTGTCTCTGACATTGCACTCTCTCAATGATTTGCCTGGGTGTTTCATCATTAAAGAAGATAGTTACTAATTGGCTTTTTCATTTCTTGGCTAACATGGAAGGCAAAGAAATTGCCCTTCCTCCTGCCCCTCAACTCATAATATCTTACTGGTATGAGGAGTGGGACATGAAGAATGCCTGCTAGGCACTGGCTGTGCTTAGAATAGGAAATATTACTGGTGACAAGAGAGGTTTATTTTAATATTGGCAAAACAGCTCAGTGTCCTTTCCAGTACTTTGTATAGTCCATTTTCATGCCAAGACTGAGAAAGAAATATTTTCTCACAGTGGAGCTTTAACTGAATCTGTCATCAGAGATATTAGTGGACAAACACTTAAGGTTTATCTCTGAAAATTGTTTGAACTCACCAACTTCTGACGTAAATGAAACAATGGATTCATATCTCTTAAAGAGATTTATAAGTTTATAGTCTGGAAATTTAAATTTTCACTACAGCTATTCCAAACTTCATATATAAGTAGCATAGGTTAGTTTGAGGAATATAAAAATAACCTCTGTCTTCAAAAAAAAATTCATCATATGAGTTTTTCTTCTTACTTCTTCTTTTGTATTAATTTTTGGTTACATAAGCTCAGAGCTTTAAAATAATTCTTTACTAGGGAATCAAAACTTAAGTCAAATTGCCAGTTTAAATATTTGAGATGAAATCTGACTTGCTGGAATATTAAGTTGTGATGAAGAATGGGTTACTTTTTGCAATTGGAAATGCCTCGTGTTGATGAACAATATATTGAGGCAGATTAACAGCAGTAGTAATATTATGGAAAATCAGATAAAAAAGCCCAGTTTTCTGAAGGGGGCATGAATTCTAAGCTAATGTTTGAAAGGCAGCATCAAGTAAAGGAAGTATTAAGTCTTTCCAAGCTGTGTTTCTTCTCAGTTTATGGGAGCAAGTTGTTTTTGTGCTTATGTTTGAATAATATGATAGCTCTCATGAAATTAAATACTGAGATTACTTAGGATAACTTTGTTCACAGGCAAGTGGATTTTGGCATCAAAATATTAAAGATATATAGGTTTCCATACTGAAAAAGATCTGGAATTAATTATTATAAAGCATTTTGACTCTAATCACAACTAGGATGTTCTTTGTATGTATTTGATGTGTAAATGCTCAGGAACAGACTGTCATTAAGTTAGATGTTTAATTCAGGATTGTTTAACATAAAGTAACTAAAAGAATTAAAAGTGGGGGTTTTTTGTTTGGTTTGGTTTGGTTTGGTTTTTTGTTTTGTTTTATTTTTTGGTTGGTTAGTTGTTTTGTTTTGTTTTGGTTTTTTTCCTCTTTACAAGATTGCAGAATAAAAGGACTTGAAAAACTTTGTATAGGTACAAATAGAGAACAATGAAAATCCAACCTGTATTTAAATAAATATTTAGATTAACTCTGTTTTTCCATCTCACTTTCTATTTTTTCTTTTTTTCCAACCTTGTGATGTCAGGTCTCCCTCATGGAAAGGATCTGCAGATTGGAGGATCAATGCTTTTTGATGTATACTTTGCATAGCTTTCATTTAGGGGATTTAATTCCTCTTTTCTCTTAGAAGAATGACTCAGTCTTTGAAATTACAAGAAATCTGTTTCAACAGCTCTTTGCACTTAGCAGTGGAAGCATTAACATCCACTGGGCATTTGTAGATGCAGCTGTCATCTATCCAAGTGGGTTAACAACTAGGCAAGCCAAAAATGTGTCACAATTTTTAATAAGCCTGGCCAATGTTCAGTATCAGAACAATGCACGTGTTCTGTGTATTTCTGACAATTCTGTTACACTTAAAGGTGGACATTGTCAGTCATGCCCACTGCAGCCGTATAAATGGGATTAAGACAAGCACTCCATTACTGGCTGCTTTCAGGATGTGGTGCTTGCTAAGCAGTCATTTTGGGGCAGCACCAGGCCTGATGTTCTGACTGATTTCTTGAGTGATATGGCGCTGCATTTACTGCAATTTTTCATTTTAAAACCACTTTCCTTAAATTATATTGCTGACATGTTTGGAGTTAAAAGTTGTAACTTCTGTAGTTCTTTGATCACTTGAAATGCTAATATGTTCAAAGTGTGCACTTAGAAGTATCTTCCATATATATATAATCTATGATATAAGTGCCAATACAATTTTAATATAAATTATGGAGTATGATATTGAGAAGTGTAGGGCATTCAGGCAATAGCTGTTTTTAAAATTGGAAAACATTTCACGAGCTAAAATTTCTAATTCATGCAATCTTGGACATATTAATTCACTGACCAGCAGTGTTTAGCCCTCTTTGTACTAATCAGAATGGAAAAAGAAAAAAAAAACAAAAAACACCCAAACAACATAAATTATGATGCTCCTTTGTTGCTGAAGCTGGGGACAAAGTACCCCATTCACAGAAAATAGGAAACTTTATTCAAACTCTTAATACTCAGAACTGTTACCTTACTGCTTTATCTCTTTATCCATGCTGTAAAATATCACATCATCAGGCCAAGTTATTTTTTTGGGATTTTTTTTTCCCCTCTACACATCATCTTAATTTCCTGTAACTCGGTAAGGTAAACATAAGTTAAACCAGCACTGAATCCTGTCTGAGCAAAGGCTGACTTTCTAAGAGGAATACCCTATTGAAAACTTTCCTTAGACAGAGACAGATTTCTGGGAGAAGGTGATAACTGGAAACAAAGTTAAAACTGCAGTTACAAGACCCAAAGTCTTAGTTAAAATATAACAACTATTTTTACTTGTAAAATTAATTACTTATAAAATACTATCAGTATAAGCGTATATATATATAAAAATGTTCAATTTAATAGACTAAATGATGAACAATATTTGGAGGGCTCCTTTTCACCTGGCTTTTCCTTGGCTTCAGTCTTTAGTTTTGTCACTCCTGTTGCAGGAATGTCTGTTCCTGTGTGCAAGTAGGAGACTGTGTGGCCTTGTCTGTCTTCAAAGAGGGCTCGAATTTCCTTTATATTTGGTACTGAATGTCAGTGCTTTAAAAAAATAATGACATCAACTTCTCTAATAAGTACTATAACTGAGTTAACTTCACGTTGCTAGGTATTGAAAATATTTTTTTAATATAGATATTTTATGATTTTGATATGTAATTGTGTTGTAGAAGAGACTTTTGAGTCTCAGGTTTGCAGCAGTAGGAGTTGACTATGTATTCTGATGGAAAGTGGATTTGCACACTGCAATATTCAGCTCTTCTAGTAGAATGAGAAAAGCTTGAATATTAATAGCAGGATGGAAATCTGAAGTTTTCAAAAGAAAAATAAAGGTCTTTTAATTCTTAATAGTCTTTAATTAGAATTCTTAAATAATTAATTTATGCAGTACATGTCTAACTAATGCAGTACATTTCTAACTAAAACTAATATTATTCAAGCTATCACTATAATTTGCTGCTTTTCTCATGTTTGTTATATAGTCAGTGAGTTAGAAGCCTGCCTTTATTTCTTTCTGAAGGCTTTGAAGTTCCATTAGTTGGTTGCTTAAAGTAACTAAATGTTTAAAATTGCCTGCTCTCAAATATGTAGGTGAGAGTATAAGTCTTTTTCATGATAAACATGTTGAACTGAGGTTGCATCTTAACAGTTAACTACTTTCAAAATTAAAGCTGATAAATTTTCTCCTTATGACTTCTGTTGGACATCTTACACTACTTCATCAATGTAGAAGCAAAATAATTAAGTGCTGATTTCTTCACTAAAAAGATGCTATAGAAAACTGAAGCTTTCTGTGCATACATAGGGCAGTGGAATTCTCTAAAGGACCAATAAACTCATGTCTTAAGTAATGAGCTTTCAAATGAGTAAGTTCTTCTTTCATGTAAAGACATACATAGAAAGATAAGACATAAACAAAAATAAAGCAGAAAATATGGAATTTGGAATGGGAGGAGAAGAAAGGTGTTGTCCTTCAAAATTAAAAAAAAATGGATTAAGACCTTTCAAAACTGTGAACTTAGGCAACAGTATTTATTTTAAAAAAGATAGGCAAGGATAATATTCTTTTTAATATATTTACAATGTGTTTTAGAAAGCAGTCTTGAAATAGGTTTAAATTACAGAAGCAGAGACTTGACACACTCAACCTTAACTCAGCCCTGTAGTGACACCAGGAGGAAAAAGGAAATCTTTATCTTCTAAAATCACTTTTCTCTAAGCTAGTACCTTGGTCACTAAAAGGCTTTTATCATGTCTTCATGATTAATGCATAGAATCAGTAGCAGGAGCAAGCTGATGCCTCTCATGTCTGTTCTTCCATGTCTGGAAATCTTTTACATTAATCTTAACTAGCTTTTCATATTCATGTACTACTTTGTTTGACTCTTTTTTTTATGTTTTCTTAATATCTTACCTTTTAAATTTTTTTTGTAATTGTAATGAAATAACTCTAGAAATACCTTTGTATTTTGTGCAAGAAACAGATATACTCTCTGGTATGCCTTATGTATAGTAGATACCTACTTGTGTAATTTTTTGCAGGAAAATGGAATATATTTTATATATTGATCATAATCTTGCTTTACTTTCAGGAGCAAAAAAAACCCTACTATTTGATTTAAAATATTGTAGTTCAGTATGGCCACAAACAAACATGTAAATATTGGGCTGAGGAAGAATAATGGTTTTGTTTCATATAGCAGGTCTTGTCAAAACCAATAGACTGAACCATGTATGTGCTCAAATTCTACTTTGTGCTTGCAGTGCTGCTTCCAAACCTGAATATCTCCAATGACTATTTATAAAGTCAAATGTATGGAAAAAAAATGCTCAAATGGTTTGGAAGGACATAATGTTGCTCAGACAACATCATTTCTTGATTTCCTAAGACACAGGAGTGGCCAAGTGGTATTTGTCTGGCCATGTTTGTCAGTATTGTTCAAAGAACTGTAATTGTTTTTTTCCTCCTATAGACTGTAAGCTTCATATGCTTTACCTTTCATTTTTTCAAATAAAAAAAATGGTTTGAGAAGAAAGAGAAGCACACTCTGTCACTTGTCAGAAGAGGTAGAAGTTTTCAGTCACTAAGAGTTTTCTAGACTTTTGCTCCTCAGATCTCACAAGAGGAAGTAAGACTTTGGAGGGGCTTTTTTAGTTGTTGCTAGAAATACTTGAATTAGAAAAGATTAAAACCTCCCAGCAGGAGTGCACAGTAAAGAGGCTGGGTGGTTTCCACTCTGTTCTGCACTTGTGAGGACCCAGAACCCTTTGTTGTGTTTTACCTTCTCCCACATCATCCTGAGGTCCCTGCTCTTACCTGCTGCAGGATCCTTTGGCACTTCATAGCCACTGATACCTTAGGCCTGCTGCAACAAAGCACAGGGCAGGAGAGGCTTTGGAGGAGAAATAAGGACATTGGTTCAAATAGAATAATGTATAAATGCATGTGGGATAGTGGTATGGGTAAAATAACAAATAGACAAATGCCTGGTCTTGGGTACAGTCTAAAAACCTGCTTCTAAATGTGTTCTTTTAAAGGTAATGATTGTTTTGGGGCTTGCTATCTGCAGATCTGCAGTGTGCTTGCTTATTATTTTTAAAATAGTTTGCTCTGTAGATTGTATTTATGTAAAGCTCTGCTTCAGGGTGCACATTTCAATATGAAATTTCAGTAAATGTTGAGGCTGTTAGGTTTAAACACTGCTTAGCTCCTAAGGTGATATGTGTAGAACAGTTCTGCAGAAGAAATGACAAATTTCATTGGAAAGCCATTACTGACAAACATAACACGGCTCAGATGTTGCTGCTTCCCCCCTGTGCTTTATGAGGTGATGCAAAGTTATTTCCAAGATCTGTGAAGGAAGTCTAATAGATTGATAACAGTAATACCTTTATTTCAGCAGAGAGGTCAGTGGAAAAACTAGGTGTATTTTTTGATTCAGCAGTGAATTATTGACAATCTAAGTTAAAATAATTGAATAATTGCTCAAACTTCTCATAAACAATTAGTATCCTTTTTATTAGCAAGTAATGACTGGCAGTTTTGATTTTCCAGCAGTGTCTACTGCTTTGTTTAATACCTCATAAGCAGCTTCAAGTATGAAACTCCTGGTTTGGAAACTCAAAAAATGTGTATATTAACAAAAAAAGCCAACATATACTACTATTTTGACCCTAATATAGTACACGTATTTTAGAATTTTATGAAAAAAGTCTGGTAATAGGGTAAATAGCTAAATTAATATTTTCAGAATTAAAGTATTCCTTGTGGAGTAAGACACTGTTTTACTTTCTCTTCATTTCCAACAGTGGCTCTCCTGCTCTTTTGCGAGTGGCCTTTCTGTATTACTGAGCCAAATAATTCATTTGAACTCTAAACCTACAGCTGTGGCTAATCAGATTCCAAGCTAAGACTCACCTTCTGCTTTCTCCCACTCATTAATATCTTTCTTAAATAGATGGTGAAAGTAGAATTTGAACCAGTCTGCCTGCCCCTATCTGCAAACTCCTTCAGCGCTGGCAGATGAGTCAACTTGACCATCTGTGTCAGATGAAAAAGCACAAGGAACAAAGGTAGATGTTGTGTGTGTTTTGATGAAATGACAAGCTCAAATGGTCTTGTTCTGTCCCTGAGAAGCTTCATGTAAACATTGAACAAGAAAGGCAGCAGAGTGGAATGATGAAAAACGTGGTGCAGAGAGCCCTTTGGGCAGAGGAGCAATTGTAGGGCACTGCCCTCTGAGACCTCCTGGAGAGGAGAGGTCACTGCAGTGATTTCTGGCCATCCTTGCCAGTGTCTGCACATGAGTCAGCAAACCCTACTGGTTCATGTTAGCAGAGGTTGCTGACAAATCCACAATAATCAGCATGGAAACTTGACCTCTGTATTTGGCCAGGAGTAGATCACAGACCAATTAAGCCAGTACAGTCTTTGTACCTTACCTAGGCTGAAAGCCAGATTGAAAAGGGTCATGGAAGTCAAAGATGCCAGATGGCATAACAGCTGTTTAACATAAACTTCTCAGTCACCTTCTTCTCTACAGGCAGTTTAGACAGGGGATGACAATTGATAAAATTACCAATACTAAGCTGACATCTCAAAGACAGGTGTGTAGCTGATTATTAGAAGAATGTTTTTAGCATTTTAGCTTTTCGTGTTCTGATGAGAAAAGCAGACTTGATAACACTTCTGACAATTTGATTTTGTGTCTGAAAAATAGTTACATCCTGCCTCATTTTACCATGCCTATCAGGATATGGTTAAAATGTCCAGAATGCTTGGAATGGATCCATGTATTTCTTAGCAGTACAAATGCCTTTTTTCCCCTATTATAATTTCCTGTTTACAGTCTCATCTTGAATCAGAAATCTGCAGCTTCCTTTAAGGCCTGAATAATTATATTAATCTGAAGGATATCTGCTGGATACTGCTGTAATTTTTGCAGTTCATCTGGATAGAACAAATCCATCTTTTTCTTTTGGAAGAAGATGAAAACAAGCTGATAAGTCACCTTATTGATATATATGTCAGCATTTTGAAAAATTAATTAATGAATCCATAAAATTATGGATAAATTATCAGTAAAATTGTATTTGAGGATTTTTTTAATGATTTCCCATCTCCAGTTTTCAAACATAGAGATGCTTACATTTTGAGAAAGAGACAACCTAATTTACTCTTCTGTTACCAGGGAAAGTAAACTTCTTACAAGTAGATGTAAGAGTATTTCTTCTGATGGCCTTTTTGATAAACAGTGAAAAATTATTTCACTTTAAAAGGACTCAGTTCAGTTCAGCCTACTGCAATCTAAGGTATTCTCATCTGGGACTGTCTGTATCATTTATAAATAAAGCTATATTGCAGCACATGCTCCAAAAATTTAGAGCTCCAGCTGACAGATGTGTAAGGTCGTGTAAGAATCAGGCACTTGAACTGTAATTTCTGAAGTTTAAACCTCTTTAAATCTGCTGAAAGTGCAAATCCATTAGGCCTTGTGGTCCTCAAGCCAAAATGAACACTTGTAATGGCACTACGTTTGACCTGAAATGTAGCCAGGGCAGAGAGCTATAAGAGCCAACTCTTATAAAATGGCCTATTGATTGGAGAACTTGCCCAAGAAGTGGAAATCTGGGCTATAGGATTTCCCCAATGGGAGGGAGAAGGTGTCCCAGCTACACAGCCTGAGGGGTCACATTTTGGACCACCCTGCCCTGCTTCTCATAACAGGCCACTGAGTAGAAAGGAATGCAAACTGAGGTTTGGGGACTAAGAATAAACCAGGGCAAATCTGGATCTGTAGGAATCAGCTCATTGAAGGCAGTATCAGTTTCAGAGATTACTTTTGAATTTGGTGGTTAAATGATATCTAACATGCACAGTAGCACTAGTAGTGAGGATCTCAAGGCAGGATGGGGCTCTAATCCCATCTGAAGCCAGACTAAGTAAGATTCCTTTGCAATTTACTACAGTGAGAGGATGTTTTTGAAAAATGTCCGATGTAATTCAAAGTTTTCTGCTGATCAGCATGCACAGAAATGGAGATACTAGCAGATGATTTGTGTAAACATCACTATTAATGTGAGATTGAATGCAGAGACACAATTTTTATTAAAGAAAGCTCTACCCATTCAATAACTAAATATCTATTTTTCATAGGTATTCTGCTTGTATGTCTAGATGTGAATTTACAGAAATCATCATCATAAAGAACCAAAGATATTCCTAGATAGGAAAATTGAGGAGAAGCCTGAAAGGCATTTGCCTTCCTCTCTGGAGTAGTACAGAAAGGCAGGAAAAAGCAGTGACTTGTGCTTACCAGTAAGAGGAATTTTTCCTCCCTTTAGTCTTCCTTCTAGACTTTGCATTAAACTGTAACAATTTGAAGAACTACAGGTACACTTTTCTTTTTTCTCCAGCTACCAGTGGCATCCTTACAATACTAAAAGTGAAAAGAGTCATTCAATCTGATGATGCAGGGAGCTTTAATATGCTCTTTTCCTTTACTCTCCTGTGAAGCTAATAGGTATCAGAAAGGAGCCAGAGATGAGAGCTTTTGCACATGTGCATTAATGTTTTCAGCATTGCCTCTGTGTTCAAAAGAAAAATGACTGTGGGACTCTTTTTTTTGTGTGATGCTCTTTTGTTGCATCAATTGAGAAAGGAAGTAATCACTTGGGAATAGCTACTTTATGCAAGTTCAAAGGACTCCCAAAAGAGAAGAAAGTCTTGCTTCTCTGTACAATACAGAAAATGCCAGGAAAGGTGGGTCATTCTCACAGCAAGCCATGGGACACATGAGGCCAAATTTAACCCTTGTTTAAATTCTACTTGAAGTAACTGGAATTATCAGAGGATGAGGCTAGACAATTATTGATGGGAAAAAATATTTAAAGAGCTCTTTAGAATATGTGATAGTTTCATGGTAGTATGCTTAAAGGCTATCAAAAGCTAGAGACTTGCCAAGAAGTACTTACTGATCTTTTTCCACTTATCAACTTATGTGCTGATTAAGTATATGTTTCCTTTCTGTTCTGTAAAGAAATAGTTTCCTTGCAGTCTGGAGGATATCTCTAGTCCCAGCCTAAGTGACCAAGTCTGTTGGTGGAAAGGTGTAGTGCAGTGTGGATCTCAAACATGACAGATCTCTAGACCTTACTCTGCTGGGAAGAATAGATAATCTTACTAATAAGATTTTATGGCATGCATCTAATCTCTACTGAAGCTTTGTTTCTCCCTCATTAGCTCACTTCTGGGTTTATACAAACCTACATAAAAGCTGACCCAAAACTAAGAGAAAATCTAGATAAAACGTTAAAGATCTGCATATACTGATCAGATCAGAAATACAAGGACTGTTCAGGGAGGACAGCACAGATATGCATCAATCCTCTTGCCTAGTAAATGTGGCCCATGTCTTTTGTTACAGGATTTTCAGAGCATGTAGTAACTGCTTAATTCACAGTTTGGTTGGAAGCACCATGATTTTTAATACTGATTTCAAAGTAAACAGAGGTTGCATGGCACAAAGGACAAGGTTTTCTCAATACAATATTGAGAAAGCATATTTTTTAAATACAGAAAGTGTTTAAAACAGAACACCTGTGTGTATACTTCTGATTATGTTCAGTCGAAGTTTTCTGCTGTGAAGTCTTTGGTTAAAAGTGATTTAAACCACAAGTACAATTGCTCAGTAATTGCTTACAGCATCTACTCACCAGTCTTGTACATGATCTCAGAAATGCTACACTTCACAAAGTCTTACTCCTGGAGGTCCCCAGCACCTTTCTGTGTTGGCAGAATAAAAAAGATAAGAATGGATTTAGCAGCAAGACTCAGGAGTCTGCCTTCAGACCTGTCAGATATCTGTGTTTGTATGTCTGGAGTTTCTGATTGCACCTTTCCCTTCTTGCTTCAGCTTTGGCACCCAAAAGTACTTGTAACTGCTACAAACCTCACACTGGTTAAAGGATTCCAGGGAAGGATAATTTGTATTGAGTTTTCTTCCTGGTTTTTGTAGGGGAAAAATGCATTTTCTCATTATTTTTTTTCAGTTTGGGGTTTTTCCTGCAAAAAGAGGACAGTCTATTCACAATGCCTTTCCAGAAGTGAACAATGGCTGGTTTATAACACAAGTAGTTTAAAAATGCTGGAACTTTTTGCTAAGAGTACTTTTCTCTCTGACAATTTGGTGGCATTCAGCTTGTACAAGCTCTTGAAGAACTTTGTATGTAGTTCTGAATCTTGTCTCAATTAATTAGTTTTAATTTACTCTCTCGCTTTAAATGCCTTGTTAGTTAAATCTACCTGCTATAGTTGCTTTAATACACAGTGTTAGCAGTCATAACTGATGCTGCTAAATGAACATTGCTTATAATGGATCTTATTATTTTTTATTAGAGTTTTTAAAAGGCTTTCCAAATTTATGCTTGACTCTGTTTTTGCAATATTTACATTCGTTACCATTTATTCTGTTTAGTTTATTCTTTTGAAGAAATTAAACTCTTCAGGGAAAAAAAATGTAAGCAAAGAAAGTTTACTCAAGCAAAAGGTTTTTAAGTATTGAATTTAAATAATAGAGACAAGATTCTGTTGCCTGGTTTTATTTGTTTAGTTCTCTTGTAATATTTGTTCCGATTGCTTTAATAATTTCTTAATGTAAAGATACAAAGTATATTGTACCATCCTCTCACTGTTTACTAATTAGCAGCTTTGCAATACATTTGGCAAGCTAATTTTATGAAAACTTCTGTAATTATTTTGATTTTTGCTATTGTTGCTCTGCAGTTTTGTGTCAGCTACAGAAATGTTAACATATTCCCCAGGGCTTCCAGAAAACCATTAGCCCTAGACTTCTGCATGTGTATTGTGGCAAAGGGTCTCCAACACTAATTTTGAGTGTTTGCAATTTTCAACCCAGCTGGTTGCACAGCATCAACAGTGAGAGGAATGAAGCCAGTACTACAATTTGCAGTAAGAACATTCTCTACTCCTTGAAGATTAAATGAAGTCTTCTTTAATCCCTTATTTTTTTACTCTGTAGTATACAATACTGACTTCATTAGGCAGATTCACTATAAATGCATCCCAAAAAGTGGTGCAATGATGGATGGTTTTATTTGGTTGTTTCAGCAGCTTGTTCTTTATTCTGTCTTCATCCTTCAAATGAGAGCATCGTATTTCTTGTATGAGATTTAAAAAATTCTATTTGGTTTTGTCCCAACTTATTATAATTGCTGTCTTATGGCTTGTGGCTCTGTGGTTACCTGTAACACAAACCAGTGTCAATTGTGCCCTAGTGGTCAGACAGTAAACTGGCAGATTGCTAATCTTTTATTCGTACTATATTTCCTTCTACCTTAGTGATTTTCCCTGGCTCAGTAGCTATCATTTAAAGAACTAAATTATTTCTCAGTACCACAGAGCTAATTGGACTAGTATGGAGCTTTCTTCTCATTTCTACATGGAGGAAAATCAACAATTAATTTACTTTAAGATCATAAACTGCATTTGTTGCTTCTTGCCAAGTGCAATAATGGAAAGCTTCTATTGCATGAGTGTGTAGAAGTCATTGAAATTGTTACTCTGTGCATGCATGTTCTGCACAGGCCAGCTCCTGTGTGCTCAGAGACATTCATTTAGAAGGAGCTTGGTCATATGATCACAGTGAGTCACTGGAGGTAATTCTGTGCCTCTCTGGGGCTGAGATTGTTTACAGTGAGCAATGGGAAAGCGCTAATCCTCCCTCAGAGCTCTCCATCTGCAGAAACAGATGACTGCTCATTTCAGAAATTTGTCCTGATATAGGGCAAAGAGCACATCTGCTTAATCACCCAAATGGCCCATTTTTATAAATGGGTGCTTTCTTGTATAACTATCATAAATACAAACAACTACAGACAGAAACTCCACTGTAGTTTTGGTGATTGATTTCATTATTTTAATGGGTGATAATCCACATTGGGGAGTAACATGGCTTTTTTAGGATAAAGCTTTTACAAACCACTTTGTTAGAATATGCCACTTAGAATAGTGAGAGAAAAAAAACAATACATCTACCACTTAGCATATATATATATATATATATTTGTGTCTTCTAAATACCTGAACTGAGAGACACCTGCTTATTGTAAAACATATGCAAAGAAAGAGTTAGATAAGTAGCAGATGCTATCCCTAACCCAAACAAGAGAACACTAGAGATAGAACACTTCGTTTGAAGGACTGCTGCCAGAAACACTGTCCCAGTACCTTACACACTTAATTCTTCATGATCTGAAGCAACTATTTTTATCAGCAGGAGCAGTGGAATGATTTTATGCATAGAGAGTTAGACTATGCAGTTTTCTTGTTGAGCCAGTACAGTTTTTAACAGTGGGTAGCCACCAGAAAAACATACTAAAATAAACATGGTAGGGATTTCTGAAATAATTCTAGATTTTTCCATATATTAGACAAATATTACGGTTCTGTGCAGTTTATATATTTTGGGAATTGGGAAAATATTTCTCCGTTGACAAGACAGACCTCAGCACTAAGCAATGACAGAGCCTCTTTAACTACAGCAGTGAGAGAAGCTACATGGAAAACAGTTTTCTATACTGTGAAACTTCCCAGCTTTTTAAGTTCTCCCCCATCTTATTTAAGAACTGGGAAAAAAGGTTTAATAAGTGTGTGTGCATAGAAGTTGATTTTCACAGGCAGTGAAGAGGGATGTAGAAAAGAAATAAGATGAGACAAGCGTTAAAAATACTCCTCAGACACACCAATGTGTGATAGTCAAGTACCTGTTCTGACATCCCAAGTCAAGCTCTTATATTATTAATGCAGTTTGTCTTCTTTCCCAGTGGATGTTGTGCCAAAGTTGACTTTGAGCAAAATGTTTCATTTTTGGAAAGCTGGCAGTTTCCCAACAGCCACAGTTCATTAAAGCTTTCCCATTAGGAGAAGCAATCATTCAGTGACGTGTTTATAAGTGTGGACTCCACAGTACCTGTCCTACAGCATTGTGAGCAGTGAACAGCAGCTCCATGGGGCTCCTGGAATGTAGCATACCCACCAGCACTGTGATTGCATTATATGTGGCACACAATAATGTAGAAAACCCACAATGTGATGAATATTTCATACCTTTCCTCATGTAAATTATTAATTTGGTATTCATTCACCTTTAATGAGCTAAATTAGAATCACATTTGAAACATTGTTTAAAACATTGTCCATTTTTACTTGTCTTATAACATAAGCACATGTTAAAGATTCCATATATCAAGCTGTAGATCACATTTTTCTTTAGATTCCCCTCCCCAAGTCCTGCTGCCTCTAGTGATAGGTGCATCTTATATTTTGCTTTTTTTGTATGAAGAACTGTAAGTAGCAGGAAGAGCTGTATAGAATTGCCACCAAGGTTGTGAAAAAACACACATGAACAAGCTGTCTGTCATTCCTGCTCCTCTAATTTCAGACATGCACAGAACTTCCCATTTATCAGCTTCTTGTGGTCACAGCATGGGAATACCTGATACAGGCACTCCCAAAGACAAGGAGGCCTGGCTTCTTTCATTAGATGCCACCACAATTTAGACTCAGATAGTAATGCAGAATAAAAGCACACTTTTCCATCAAGCATACTCAGAGGGATGTGGAAAGTACAGGATGAAATCTTCAGAACAAAATGAAGCAAAATGAGGGAAAACATAACGGGGAAAGGAGGAATGATCAGAGAGAATGAGGAGATGCCAGGTAATTGGCCAGGCAAATGGCATCAGAATGCGAAAGGGCACAAAAATACCCAGAAAACATTAACCAAGAAGATGAAGGAAGCATATGTTAAGAAAAAAGACATCAAGTACAAGTGTTTAAACATTACCTGTGCACTCTGTCAGATGTATCTGAAGAGGAATCTTTTCTGCAGTCATGTTTTCAACTTTATGAGTTAGTAATTATGTAGCCTGACTGCCTCAGAAAAGTGAATTAAAATACAGTATTTAAACTCCTATGAGCCACTATCTCATCTGCCAGGTGTTAGGCATTTCAGAGTGGCTTGAGAACTCTATTTATGTGTATTATATGGTCTTAAATATTGTACAGATGTGCATACAATCACATAATTTTGAGTGTGCACATTCAATAAGACATCTGCATTCTTCACAACCATAACTGCTTAAAAGAGGAAATTGTGAATGAATCCTTGGATCTGTGGTTTTAAGATAAATATGTGGTAAATATTGTTAGCTGTTTATTAAAATGGACATGGGCTAAATACAATGAGTGTTAAGAAGATGTGTAATTTCCAAGTGTTATGTGTAAAATATCTCATCAGCATGGAATATTCCAGCTAAATCTCGGCAGTATAATGATTTTCATTTTAGCTTTTTGCTATATTTTTTTGAAGAAAAGTGCAATTTTACTAAAAAAAAATCGCGCCCACCCTCAAATTCCTGATCATTGCTCCCCAAGAAATGGCTTTGAAAGTTGTATTTTTATTACAAGGATTGAGCTGAATGCAATTCTTGTTTAGATAGTTTTTCAGGTTTCAGTTCTACAATGTAACGTATTTGGTGAAGAGGAATATCCACTGTTTATAAACTTTATATATTAAAAACAAAACAAAACAAAGCAAAAAAACAAAACAAAACATCTTTATAAAGGCAGATACTTGTATTTTCAGGAGTGATTCACATTGCATTGCTATCACCTGGCAGGCTCAGACAGGCATGCTTGAAATGAAGTAACTACTGGCTGCCACCCAGCTGATAGAAAACCCAGATGAATCCACAGCTCCTTCCCAGGTACTGCTTTTTGCTGGACTGGAGAAGAGGGCCTTGGCCATGTAGGTAGGCTGTTGTTCCACCTGGAGGGGGCTCTCTCCCTCATAAGAATGGTGCATTTCTGCATGATTCCTTTTCTTTGCTCTGCCTTGTGCTGCTTGTCCACTCCTGGTTTTTTGTACTGGAATGGAACAGGCAGAAGTACATGATCAAACTAGCCTCAGATGGGTGATTTCTCTGTGCTGTAATTTTGCCACATCAAAAGAAGATCAAATGTTCTGAAAGGGCCTAGATGTGTTCACAATGTCAGATGCTGCAGAAAAGCAGATTAAGGTGGTTTCCTTGCCTTTTTCATCATACAGCTGTGATCCTCCAGGTGAGACTCTGTGTCAGTGTGACTGAGTGTAACTGGTATGTAAATACTGTGTTCTTTAAATATGAGCTCAACATGACAGAGCTTATATTCAAGAGCTTGATTTCACAGTGCCACAGATGTGCCCCTGCTTGTGCTGGGCCATGCTATTCAAACAGAAGATGTTTGCTGCAGAAATGAACTTTGACAACCAATACACCTGTGTTTATTCTGGGCAGAGAGGCTCAGATTTTTTAAAAAATCCCATTGACTAGGAATGTCTTCTTATAATATAATGGTACATTTATACTGACAAAGCCATCTTCATTGAGATCAGATTTTTCAAGTTTAGTTTATATTGCAAGCAATGTTTATCAAAATACATGGCTTTAAGTGTTTAAAAATGTTAATAAATTATGTATGTTTTTCCATAATTTACATTCAGGACTGAATGTTGTCAAGACATTTTTAAAAAATTTTATTTCAAACTAAAAAAATTGCTATAATTTGCTAACTAAATAAAGACACTTTTTTTTTTTTTTTAATGCAAGCAGCACAATGTGATACATTTTTTATGACTGACATCAATGATGCTCCAACGCTAGAGCTATGGCTCAAATCCTGAGGAATTTGTACCTAAAACCTGTACTGCTACCAGTTCAAGGTTATTATATTCATACATCTAGTTATTTTCATCAATAAATTCCTAAACACCTTTGCTATTTTTATTGTAAGAGGTTTGGTTTTTTTTGTTGTTGTTGTTTTAAAAGAAATTCAGTACATCCTTCTGAGGAGACAGTTATTATTACTACTGTAAAATCAATTAGAATGCATTTGCATGGCTTAATTGACCTTGAATAATGCAAACTCTTCCACTCCAACTGAGATGAGATGGAAGGGAAAGGCAGTGAGACTTGCATAATCTTGCTATGAAATTCAAAGTGCTAAAATGAAAGGAAAACTGACTTGGAATTTGTCTTAAATCACTTTTCTCTTTCCCCAGTGATGCAGATACAGCAGGAATCTGAAAAGAATTTGGTTAGCCCTGAGGAAGGAACAATTACATTTAATTTCAAGACATTTAATAATGGCTGACATTTGCTATGGTCCGTGGAGTTCTCCTTTATAAAGATTAAGGTTCCAGAAGTGGTAGTCAGGTTATTTTAAGTTTATAGTAAATTTTTAATTAATTTTTTTTCTGTTAGTGATTTCTGCTCACCATGCTATTTCTCCATACACTGTAGAGCAATGCTGAGTTTTACTGAGATGACTAAGCAGCTTTATTTGTTGATTTGCTCATCCATGCATCCATCCACAATGTGTAATTTGTTTCCAAAGCTCTTTGAGATGCTTTTGTTTCTCTCTAACCTGTGATGACAACTCTGGTCTTCATTAAAATTCTCATAATTTAAAGAGACATTACAGTTACCTCCAGTATTTTCTTTTAGTGCTGGTGGAAGAAGAGCTTCTGGTTGGTGACTTCTTGACTGTCTTTCCTCAAATTTTATTAATAATAAAATAATTTAAACAGTAACGTCAGAAGGTAGTGTAGAATTAACATCAGCCCATTACAGGATGAGGATGGCCACCTCACAAACACGGACATGGACAAGGCAGAGGTGTTTAATGCAGCCTTTACCTCTGCTTTCAACAGAGATAATGAACCAAGGGGGTCTCAGTGCCTTGAGCTGAAGGGCCATGACTATAAGAATGAACAACCTCCAGTTAACCCTGAGCTTGTGAGGCATCTGCTGCTCTAGCTGGACCCCCACAAATCTATGGGGCTTGATGGGATTCACCCAAGTATCCTCAAAGAGCTGCTGATGTCATTGTAAATCCTCTCTTAGTGATTTATTCATTGGATCCCAAGATCATTCAGAGTGTTCTTGGGATTCTGGAGATGGTTGGAAGCTTGAGAACGTTGTCTTAATTTTCAAGAAGGACAGGAAGGAGGACCCTGGAATCTAGAGGCCTGTCAGTCTCTCTTCAGTGCCCAGTAAAATCATGGCAAAGATTATTTGGGAGGTATTGAAAAACACAGTCATCAGTCACAGCCATCATGGCTTCATGAGGGACAAGTCCTGCTTGTTAAATTCTTCTACTCAGGGTAACCACCTAGGTGATCTAGGAAAAGCAGTAGATGTGATCTTTTTCGACTTCAGCAAAGCTTTGGGTACTGTCTCTGATGGGACCCTTCTGGACAAGTTCAGCACTTAGCTGGATAACCATGCACCTTATAGGGTGGGTGAGCAGCTGGCTCATGGGTTTGGCACAAAGACAAGACTGAGGGGAGACCTCACTGAGCTCTTCAGCATCTCACAAGGGCAAAGTGGAGGGGCAGACAGTGATGTCTTCTCTGTGGCCAGTGACAGGTCTTGAGGAAATGGCTTGAAATTGTGTCCAGAAAAGTTTAGGTTGGATATCAAGGAGGCTCTTCACCCAGAGGGTGGCTGGGCACTGGCACAGGCTCCCTAGGGAAGTGGTCACAGCACCAAGCCTGCCAGAGCTCATTTGAACAGTGCTCTCAAACACAGGGTGTGACTCCTGGGGCTCCTGTGAAGGGCCAGGAGGGTGACTCCATGATATTTGAGGGTAACTTCCAACTCAGCATATTGTGTTGAAATTTCATTCCATTAAACGCCATCACCATGTTGTGGGTTGCTTTTTTTGAAAGCACATATGTTCCTTTCTAAAGTCTACAGTCATATTTCAGAAAAAAAGCACACAGTTAATCTAGTTTTGATTTTATTTTTTTTATGGATTTAGTGAGTTCTATTTGTGACTTTTCTTATTCTTATGTTGTGATTGCCTTGAAGCTACATTGCTTATGGTGATTCTAACCACATTGCTATAGTTGAACAATAATCCAAATATAAGAGTTACTGGAGTGCACGTTACTAACCTATCTGTTGCACAACTTCAGTATCTGTAGAGAGAATTGAGCTTTCTTTTGTCTTAGTAAGCCTCCCTCTTCAGTTCATCAAAAGTCTTCCTGCTTGTCTAATTCTGAACATGTATTTCTCAACCTCCAATATCAATCATTCCTTAATTTCTTCTGCTTTTGTTTCCTCAAGTTAGAAATATTTCTTTCATTGCTGTCTTCTGTGGTCTTGTTGATGAATGTTATCATTTATTGTATTTGTGAGAAAAATCTTAAGCAGTTGATGTGAGTTGTCTGCAAAGTTACAAAGTTTCTTCAAATACTGGAACAGCTTTACAAAGAAATTTATTTTTTATTATTAGAAACCTCTTATTAGAAACTCAGAACCGTGTAAGGGTTTCAGAGTGTACGTAAAGTTTCACATCACCATCCTTGTACCACATTTTTCCACGTGGGAGGCTGTTTGGGACTCTGGAGCAGTGGAAATCTAGTGGCCTTCTTAATTCAAGAAGAAATGTTTTCTTCATTAACAGAACTACAACTATGAAACACTTAAATTTTTAACCTGATTACTTCTTCTGCCTTCTTTACTGTAATTAGGGTATCAAGTGTACCATTTTTAATGGGTTTATGCTTAGTCCCCTACTTTGTCTGAATCCTTAGCCTGGCCCACTGGGCTGTGGCACCAGTCAAATGTGGGGTACACCTGCTCTAGGATGTTGGCAATCTTGCTGGATTTATTTACATATTTACAAGTTACATCCCACCAAACAGTGGACATTACCTTTCCTTAAACTAGACTAAAAACTTACTGTCATAATTTTTACATCAAAAGAAGAAAAGTAAGCACTTCTAAGACAGTTCATCTCATTCTGAGGTGGATGTCTGCAACAGATCACTTATATCACACACAGTGTCTGTTTATCCTCAGCAATTTTAGAGCTCAGGGTGGTTAGCTCAACAATTAATATCTCTAGTGCAACAGTCTGAAACAAGGTAAGATAAATCTTAACATCCATGGGCAGCTATACTCTCCTTTAAAGGCTTTAAATAGACTCTCTTAGCAAATGCATAATCACTTCCGAAATATTTACCACCCTACTAAGAACTTTGAGTGGAACGGAATATATTTTCTCTGCTTTGAATGTTTATTTTCTAGTTTTACAGTAGTAACTGCTCTGGGATGACATCTGTAAGTATCATGTTGTTTTATGTAAGATTCAAGCATTCCAGTAAGCCAATTTTTAAAAATAAACCCTATCTGCTTTTAAGGTAAGTTATCTCTTAACAATAATCTTGTCCCATCAACAATAATTCTTTGAAGATATCTAAAAATCATAGGGTTTTTTCCTTCTGTTCAGGAGCTGTTCTTTCATGTATAAGAAATGATGAATGAAATTCTCTCTTAAATCTAGGGATTTGGGTAACTGACTATTAGAAATTCAGATTCTTGCTAACTCTCAATGAAAAGAATCAAAATAAGTTTAGAGTTCTTCCTGCTGAGAAGTATCTCTAGTGTCAGTGATAAAAGGATTGTTCTCAGGGAAATGCAGAGGAATTGTCTTGCAGCATTTGTTTAAACTAAGCCTATTTTATTGGTCTTTTTGCACCTCAAAAGGACTTCTCAGATTAAGGTGAGTTGAATTCTTGTCACACAGTGACAAATTCATATGGTCTCGCTTTTACAAGCACTGAACAGATGCCGCTCACGCTGTAATCCATGAGTGCTGTGTGAAATTGTGCTTCTACAAATTCAGGCCAAAAGTTTGCAGTGCAGTGTTATTATACCTAGACAAGGTTGTGGGATTTGAATTTTTCTGTTAAAAGTCTCTAGGCTAAACCCCCTCAGATTAAACAAATGTTTGAGGGTACTTGAGCACAATTTTACACATGCTCACACACAAGATGCATAGTCTGAGGAGCTATTCTCCATCTGAGCATTCACAGTGCCACTGAGCACACTCATATTATGATGGAAGATTTGGCCTCCACAGCTCAAGGAAAATTTTGTCAGTGCATAAATAATCACAGAATTAAATAGGCTGGAAAAGACCTTTGAGATCATCAAGTCCATCTGTAAATAAAAACTCTTTCTAGCAGTTTCATATGGAAAAGTATATCAACGATGGGGAAAAAAATTACAAATATTTGTATAGTATAAAAATGTTCATACATGCATAAACATA
The DNA here is from genome assembly GCA_013397375.1 of Toxostoma redivivum. NCBI lineage: Eukaryota > Metazoa > Chordata > Aves > Passeriformes > Mimidae > Toxostoma > Toxostoma redivivum. The sequence goes on along the minus strand of VXBI01005956.1, from coordinate 65,430 downwards.
CAATAAATATAAAGCAAAGGCTTGGCAATCAGTAATTTCAAGCTGTTTTTACGGTAGCTAATGCTGAAATTACTAGCCAGTAGGGTCATATTATTCCATTTTGAATTGTCTTGAAATGTCTTCAAAGGATCCAATGCTTATTAGCTTTTATTGTTAATATTATTACTATTTTTAATGGTAGTTTAAACCACATGTCTGTTTCTGTATGTATATTCAGCTGTGTGATTTAACATTGGATTGCTGGGAGCCATGCAATATAACACATTTAATTAACAACATTGCAAAATATTCAGAATTGCATGTACTCTAGCTCCTTCTTTCTCCATCTCTCACTGTTTTCTAGGACTGTATGAGGAACACGATGGGTGAAAAAGAAATTGAAACTTTTTTTAGGGCATTCGATAGTTTTTGTCTTGTTTACACAAAATGCTAAAAAGTAATTTTTATTTCTTTGCAAATTACAAACTGACACAGATTGTCTTGTAAAATCTTTGCAAACAATACAACAGCAATGTAAATGGCATTTTCTGTAGTTTGAGGAAAGCAGTACATCTGGGAGGAAAAGTGTTTGTTTCCACTGAGAAAGATATGCTGCAATGTAGTATAAAGATTTTCTAGAAGACTGAACTTCTCTGTTGCACTTGCAAGCAGAAAAGCATTATTTTGTTTTTGTTTGCTCTATTAATCTTACATACTGTACTTAGCTTGTCAAAATCCTCTTTTAGAGTTGTCTCCATGACCTGTGAAACATGACACATGAACCATGAAAATCAGACTCATGTGTTACTGAGCTACTTTGTGGTACGGGTGGTTCTTTTGTAAGTTCAGCTAATACAGCTTCACAGGTCAGCTGTGGGTTATAATTGAGTTAGATCATGTCCTTGTGGCTTTGAAACAGCAGATCATGCAGCAAAACCTTAACAGCTCTAACACTTGTAACACACTAAAAACAGACACAAGTAACCATGGCTTGAACTATTTCAAGTTGTGTCTTATCTCTGGGGGTGCTACAAGTTGTTACTTTAAATGTAAGTATAGGTTTGTTCAGAAATATATGTATTTGTACAAATATTTTTTATAGGCAAATAGATGCTGTTACAAATGTTGTAGCCCCATATGGTGTGGATTAATCAATGTAATGCAAAACTTTGCTTATTTTGAATAAAGATGGAATAATTTATTGCAAGTTTAGAAAATGAAAATATCATACTTCGACAAAGAATGGATTATATTTAATTTAAGCCATGCTTGGAAAACATAAAGTTTTAACTAATGCAGTATGAGGTCTGGGAAGGATTCCACATATTCTGCGGAAGCCACTCTGTCTGTTGTGATGCTCTTTTTAAAAATGATGTTTCTGACAGAAATAAGTTGGGTTCCTCTTTAAAGTCCTTCCCTCCAGTTAGGTTAAGTTTATATTATCAGTCCTATGGATTTTTATGGATTAGTTTCACTAGTTCTCACAGATGAGTTCCACTGTTTCTAGGGAAGCAACACAACACTAACTCCAAATTTCCCTCCCAGTGCTGTAGGGTACCTGCAGTGCCAAATGCTTAGCAGTGAACGCTTTGCCTTGAAAAGTAGAAATCACAGTGCTAATGATCCAGAGTGGGAATTCTTGAGATGTGAAATGCATCTATTTCCAGAGCAGCATCTGCCCTGCTGACAGTGGGCATGCCAAGTGTCATTTTGCCGGCGTGCTTCCAAACTGGGGTTGCAACTTCTCCAAGGAGCAAGCTGCTGACCCTGATGGCCATGTCCCTGGGAGAGGGAATTTCTGTGGGGCTCCCATGCCCACCGTGGTGTGTGTGTGTGTTGTGTTCTACTGCAGGGAGCTGAGAGGAGCTCTTTCAAAAATAGATGGCCAGGAATTAAATTAAGCCAAATGAGACAAACGTATCTGAGAACCATTTATTGGTAATTAAAAAACTAAATAAAAAGGAATTTCCTTACTAAAGAGAGCTAGAAAACACAGAGCAAGGGGAAGAAAAATGGGGAAGGAATGTGAGGAAGGGTGAAAGAGAGAGAGAAAAACAGAGCATTACCAATAGAGACTGGGGAGTGCCCTCAGCATCCAGGAGATGGGGGCTGTGTCTGCCTGGGCATGGATCCCATGGTGATGGGCAGCTGGACACCAGGTGAGGGGCAGGAGGGCCAGAAGCCTGGACAGGGTCAGGGCAAGGATTGGAGGTGGGCAAGCTCAGATACAGGGGGCTCAGGCAGGTTTATAGATAGGTGATGTGATGGATTGGCTCTCGCAGTTAAGGGATGAATATTGTGTATATGTTAAGTGAAGTTTTATTGATGTATGGTTATGTTATTGTAGTCTTGTTGTTTAGGCACCCTCTGCTCCGCCCATAGTCCCCTTCCCCTCTCAGTATTGCTGCCACCAGACAGCCTGGGTTGTGAAAGACTTGTGGAAGGAGGGCATGCACATGTGCCCCTTGCATGGGGAAGCTGGGAATGGGGAAAGCTTGTTGCTGGGAAGGCTTGGCATGACAGCACCTCACCTCCAATCAAGGTGCAAGAAGGTCTCCACCAAAGAATGGTGAAGAAGAATTGACCAGCAGACTTTGGGAGGGGCCAGGGCTGGCAGACACAACCCCAGAGTATAAAAGGCAAAGCATTCATTTTGTAGACGAGCTCATGGTCGCCGGTCACACACTCCCAGCATGCTGCTCTTTTTCCTTATCCAGTCCTTTGCTGTATTTGTTAAGGTTTAATAATTAACGTTAAGGTTTGATGATTTTAAAGTGAACAGTCATTTCTCACAGGCAGGGATGCAGACACAAAGCTGGCAGGGCAATTGTCAGGGACACAGGGAGGCAGGACAGACATCAGGGCGAGCAAGAGCCACCGAGGGCAGGACAGCCAAAAGGAAGCTGGGGCCAGGGCAAAAGTATAAGACTGAAAAAGCCCAGTCTCAAAAGCAAGTTTGGAGAAAGCAAGTCTCAAAGAGACAAAACCATAATCTCCAAGAGCCCTCCAATGCCCCCTGACTGTGCTGCAGTTTCTGTTTATGCCCCTGGCCTCTCCCAAAGCATTCCTGCTGGCAGGAGACCACTGGCCCAGTCCAACCTTCCAATCTGACTGGAGAGGCCCCTCAGGGCACTTCAGTGTCTCCAGCTGCCTGTCCCATGTCAGGTGTTGGCAGGAAAAGTTCTCTCAGAGACAATTCTTCTAATTCTCACAGAAATAATTCTAATTGCCTTCTGCACATGGCACACCCATTGTTGAGGCACAACAAAGCCAAATTGCCTATTCACAGTGTGTCTGCCAGGAGGGGCCAGCAGCACTAAAATGGGTCTTCCAAATTCAGCCAAAGCTCCACATACTGAGCTGAGATGGAAAAAGCACTTAAACCAGTGCAACAAATGAAAGAGTGGTCAGAGCTCCTACCTGGAGGCACAGTATGGACTGGGTTTGCTGCTGCAGCCAGAGCTGTGTCACTCCAGGCTGTGGATTTTGCTGGGCTTCAGATGCTCAGCTGTGGGGCTGACATGAAAAAATACCTGCTGTAAAGATAGAAGCCTGCCCTGGAGGCAGAATTGTCTGCTAGCAGAGATGAAAGTTGTGCTGCTCTTGACTTGCCCTGAGGGCAGAGGCACACAGTGTCACTTCCAGCTCTGCACTGCATGGCTGCTGTGCCAGTCTCGCAATGCAAACTGCCTCCACAGCAGGGATTCTCCTGTACTACAGCAGGAAATATCCAGCAAAGGAATACATTCTGGCTTCTGAGGAGTTGTGCAGATCTGTCTCCATACACATGCTTCCAATTTTCAAGTCTGGAAAGTAAAAGAGACTTGTTGCTCCCATTCCATCTCCAAAGTATTTGTCGTCTCGTGTTTATCAGGGCACTACGTGTCTGTAGCCTCAGCTTGTCTTGTATAATATGAACTTTGCTTTGACATATATATAACAAGACTAAAAAAAATGACAAGCTTGAAATGGAGATATTAATTTATGATTAAAAAGCACATTTATTTCTTACTGTATGAAAGAGGGCCTCACTGTATTCTTCATTTGGTTTTACAACCTCTGGGATCATGCTAGATATCAGAGATATCTGGATGCAGACTTGTGGCGCTGAGAAGAATTAGTTTATCTTTATGACATGACTGTATTTTAAAAGAAAAAGCTTGTGGTGACATCACTCTGCTGCTTTTAAGATAGAGGAGTGAATCAGCTTTCCTCACCTCTCTAGGTATCTGTACCATAAGGCTGCAAAAAGCCCTGTGTTCCAGATTGCTTTTATTGGCATAACATTTCTGTGGGCAGAAGTTCATAGATTAACTGATACTGATTCATTGCCAGTTTGCTTTTGTCCACTAAAGAAATGAAGCACATACAAGAGTTCATTGGAGTTTAGGCTGCTCTATTTACATTATTTCAAATAAGTTTTAATGAAATTGTTAAGAAGTAGCATTAACCTGGATCAAAATGTTTGGCTTGAGTGAATGATTTTAACTTGAAATCTGTACCTAATATTTTTAATCATGACAATATAAGACTGAATCCTGTAGTTTGAAATTAGTCAGTAACTTTAAGGTTGGAGTTTCAGAGTATTTTGGATAATTTACTTGTTGAACTCATAGAAAGTTTTAATATATGTCTGGGTTTATTAACAAAAGAAAGCAGTTAAAAGTAGGGGAAATTGTGCTTTATACAATGTTGCATGCATACACGTCATAGGATTGATTTTGAACTATTAAAGATATTTGTAGTGTAAATATTTTTTCAGTATTTTTCTTTGGATGCGAGCAAAGAAGCAAATCTCTTGCAACAGAGAGAATTGTTAATGCTTGAAAGTGGCTTAAATAACTTCAAAAACTTTCTCAGCATCTCAAAGACTTGGCTTTGTTGGCTTTGAAGAACGACTAAGGTATCATATAAATGATGATTCACTGCCAGCCAAATTATTAATTCCAGCAGCAGAGCAGTAAAGAGACACAGGAAAGAAAGAGGTGTGTGAAAATAAATGCCATTTTTGTCACAGCACAAAGAAGGTGGCTTCACATACATTGATTAAGGCATTTTGTCATGTACTTTGTATGTCAGCACTCTTGAGGCAGTTTGTCCTCCAGCAGGAGGACTTTCTGTAGTGCTCTAAGTCCTAATTGCTATAAAACAGAGTCAGAATTTAGCTAAAATACTGAATACTAGAGCCATGTAGGGGATCTTCAGCATGAAAAACAATTTGTTGGTGGGTGTTTTTTTTTTTTTTTTGCTTTGTTTTGTTTTGGTTTGGTTTTTTTTGTAGGTTCATTTGTTGGGTTTTTTTTGTATTTGTTTTGGGGTTTTTGTTATTGTTTTCGTGGGGTTTTTTTCAGGTAATAATTTAAACAGCAAGTAAAACTTTCAGAGAAAACAAGGAAAAACATGACATGAGCATTTAAATGGAGGTTGTTTAAATAGAACTGAGTTCTCATGAAAAAAAAATATTTCCTAGATTTTTCATAGACTTTATATAACTTACTAAAACTGCGGTAAATTATTCTTTAGATTTTGTTCATGGTTTTAGTAAGAGCTGACATAGCTTTTCAAAAAGAGATCACCCCCAAAATTGCCTGCCTTGTGTACAAGCAAGCATAGAGGTTTTTTTTTCTGCTCTCTATTTCCACCTGCTGAAAATGTTTCAGTCTCCAATTTAATCAGCTCTTTACTCCTCTTCAGACCAGCTGTAGGAAATCAAAAGGAGATAACAGTGTAAGTCAAGTTCAGGAAGTTTCAAATCTGATCAGAATCTCTGTTTGGCTACATCCTACGTCAGTGCCTACAGTAGTAAGTTTCTAAAACACAGGAAATTACACTCTTGAGAATTAAGTGTTCAAGAGATGTATCTCCATTAAAAATATTTTTTTTCTTTTTTTAACTAGTGATAAGGTGCTGCTCTGTTTCTTGGGTATGTTGCCACATTCTCTTCATGAATATTAAAATGATAAATGATTGCCTTGTCAATAAGGGCATATGAAATTTGGTTAGCATGTAGGAAAATACGGTCTTTGTATTTTACTGCTGGATTTAATACTTTTCTTCTTGCTTACAAAACTCATGTTTTTACTTTTAACTGAAAATTGAAATTATCATGTAAACCAGAATTCCAGTATCATGTGTTCTTGAGAAAGAAAAAGCTGAATAGTGTGAGACTTGTGATAAAGTTGCAGTGCCTGTGAGTACAAGCTGAATTTATAAAGGAATATTTCTATATAAATATTCAGTCTATTACTAAATATATACTAAATAGATTTCATGATTTAGATCACTAACTTATATGAAAAGGCTTTAAGAGTTTTTCTGGGAGTGATTTTGACATGAAAGTGAATATTAATACCAAAAGTGTGTTTCAGTATTTAAGTGGTTTTTATGAAGCTGTTCTTTAGATTTGTTGCTTTACAGAACTAAGAGGTAGATGAAACTTTCAGTTTCCTGTACAAATATGTATATTTCATTAAACCACCAATTTAATCAGTTGTTTTCAGCATATATATCTGAAATAAGATGTCAGATATAGGATAAATTTATAATTTGATTTATCTCATAAAGTAGCTTTTATTCCTTAGCCTTTCCTAGTAGGAAATTGATCCAGTGTTTTATATGAGGTATCGCCTAAGTGTTACAAGTTGTCAAGATGTCATTTTTGCTGCTATGTTATTACAGAGTACCCCCTATCCAGTAGGACTGGCTTTGCTTTGGCATTCCAGGAGAGAATACTACACATAGTATAGAGGGACATACATTAGAATTCACTGAAAAAGATGTCTGAACTTGCATTTCTGTGTGTTTGTAAAGCACTGTAAATGAAAAATCCTATTGAATGATGTAAGAGAATTAGGATAATTTATGATCAATTATGCCAAATGAACCAAATCAATAAGAAACCTATCATGATATTTGTATTCACGGGGCTAATCCAAACCACACAAATGGGCAAGAATGACAGTCTTTGTAATCTGCTCAAGGTAATCATCATTATTTCCTAATGATACTCAATAGGCAGCCAAGGACCATCCCTCTTTGATGCTTTCCTGCTTCCTTGTTTTTTGTGATGATATCAGTATCATGATTCCTATGAATATTCCTGTGAATACCTCTTCTGATTATGCCTCTGCTGTTCCTCCTTGGTGATTTTTTTAGCCCTGAAGCTTCTCCTTTTACCTATGGCAGCATGGAATTTTTTTTTTCCATAGGAATAGTTTCCATAATATAGAGGCTATTCTCTGAAATGCCTCCAGTATGCTTTTCAGTCAAAGGGGGGATTTTTGTGTTCAGAGTGGTTTATAAACCCAATGAGAGGTTTTACACCTAAATGGCTCTGGTGTTGATCTAGCAAACCATTATGGATCTCTCCCCATTTCTACATGCTCTGAAGCAGTGGAAAAAAAAATATCTGCATGTCTGTGCGTTCCATTCCTACTGCCAATAGCACCATTAATAAGGGTCATGGCTTGTGGATTTTTAACCTTTGTGGGGCCCTGCCTTGCACCAGAAAGATGTAAAACATCAGAAATTTATATGTTAAGCAATGTAAATATGCATGTTGGTGGCTTGTGTTAAAATGCTACAAGACCCATAAGAATCCCTTAAATGTATTTATTGGTTGGGAGAAAGGAGTTGCCAGGCTTCTGAAGTAGATATCAGTAAAACCTATTCAAGCACTGAAAAATCATAAGGCAGAGTAGAAACCAGGACTTGAGAATTGACTGCTGACTTCATCAGCTGTTCATAAAATTCAGTTGGTCATTGGAAAAAAAAAATTTACATAGTGCAACATATGAATTATCTTTTGACACTTAATACATATTATGCAAAGCATTCATGGCATATTCTTGCAGAATATTATTGACTGTGCTTTAGAAATCCCAGGTATTAAAAACAAACTGATCTATCATCCTGTCAATGTATCCTTCCTCAATTACTTCTCAGTACAGGGTTTTTCTTTTAAGTTATTCTCTAGCTCATTGCAAAATTTAAATAGCTTAAAGAAAGGAATTTCCATAATTTTTCCCCAAATAACATCTTTGATTAAGCATCACTATAGGTTTTCTTGTTGTTTCATCTAAATTTACATTATTTTAAGATGTTATATTATTTTAAGATATTCATCAGACATTGCAGAATTTTACACTGCTAATACCATCTTAGTATTACCAACTTAGAATCTCAGGGGAGTTTGCATACATCCGTAACTTTGGCTGATTTTTTCAGTCCTTTCCATCTTGTCCTCAGTATTTACTGTTTTAAAATCACAAGTGGCACTTGTGATTTATGTTCTACCCAGACTGTATTCTTTCTTTTACTCACCATTATTGTCTGCATAGTGAAAATAGTAACTTAGAATTCTAACTTCTATCCATGCAAAACCCTGTGGATCTCATCATTTGAAGACAAGAAATGTGGTTTAACAGAAAAGACAATTCAACAATCTGGGTTTTTCCATGAGAAATACATAACAATTAAAAAAAAAATTAAACCCAAGAAGCAGATAAGTCCCATTCCATAACAGTTTGAATACCAAAGTTTTAGCTACGTTTTTGTAACTGTCTTGAAAATTCCTGCAGACATATTCTTCAACCAAAACTGTACTTTCCACTGTTCAGATTTTATTTAATATTGTTTAAAGGCAAAATGAGGCAGAAATTTGATGCTGTTGATGCAACTGAGATACAATTGTTGTGTTAAAATTGCCAGAAACTCTTCAGATCTAAATAGGAGACCAGAAAAAGCTTTGGTCCCAGTTCTTGGTTGCCAGTTCAATTTTAGATGTGACTCATCCATATGACCCATTTTCTTCTACAGCTTTCAGTCATATATTTGAAACATATTACTTTTTAAGTTAATAAATTATGAACACGTGTTGTGAAATATGCTTTGTATTTTAATTAAAAACAATAACCCATGTATCTGCATTCCTAGCTGCTACATTAGATTGAAAATGAAGAGCTGTGTTAAGGTGTTCTGTGAGACTGAAGTGACTGTAGAAAAGCCTGCATATAATATTTCAAATTTGATTTGTAATTTGGAAAAGGTATTATTGTTATTAATTTCTGCAAGAGGAAGCAAAGAGATTTATTTTTTATGCCCTAAATCCTTCCTTCTCATCCTCTTATCATCAGTGTTTGCATCCACAAGGAAAAGACTTTCCATCACCTGATTGTCACAATACATTGCTTTTAAAAAAAATTATCCTATCTGGATTCAAAAGTATTTTAGCCCTTAGTGTGTTGCACTACCAACAACTTGTCATTGCTGGCCTAACCCACAGCTGAATCCATAGAAAAGAAAACAAAGGCATCAGCTTTATTTGGCTGTCTTTAAATTACTGTCTCATGTAACTACAATATGAATAGCTGAAACATTGTGTTATGTAGCTCGTTGTGGCTGTGACCCTCCTACCATTCCAATTAATATGGGTAGAGGTTTTCCTATTTATCTAAGATCAAGCCCCAAACCTTAAGGAAAGGGTAACAACAGGAACCAATATGAAAGAAAGTATCAGACCTTGTCTCTGTGTGTTTGCTTTGTGAAAATGTTCCTGGTGATTCTAAGCAACTGAATTGCAGGAATATGAATGCAAAGTTATTTTATAAAATTATTAACCTGGCATACTAAATAAACAAATAAACACCAGAATAAACAAATTTACCAGAATTATCTCAGTGGTTTGATGATCGTGGCACACTAAGCCTTGAGAACAGTGTCCCCTTTGCCTTTTGGTAATACTGCCACACACTGATTACTCTTTCAAGTAGCTTATCCTGATGGATCCAAGGAAATGGACTACATGGTGATTCTGTATGCCCTAATAAAGTTTGGAAAACTTTTTGGCTAAATAATGAATGAACGAAGACTTTAGAAATATCTACCTGTAATTATAGTTCCTCCTACAGCAAAGCAGTAATCACTTTAGATCTCTGTGGAGTGATGGGACACATTTCTGTAGAGCTGGGCAGTAATCAACCCATTCACAGCATTTTTATTTTGTTTTTAAGGTAATGTTAATAATCCACATAGAAGTTTTCAAATGAACTTGATTTCTGTATTCCAATTGCAACAGTACTTTAATAATACTCTGGAAACTCCTAAAGTTATTAATTTTTTGAAACCTGTTCCTATTTCAGCAGAAACACAAGTCACAATATTGACTTTCGAATTAGAAAAAGGTTCTAGAAACTCATGGCACTTCACAGTTTTAAAAATAGTGCACCAAAAGTTAGCAAACAGTGAGTGAGTGTTCATCCATTTAAAATGCTAAACTTCTATAAACAGCCATTCTAAGAACACTATATAATCAAGATGGTAGTCCCTTATTATGGTGTTTTGCTAATGGACTGCAGCTCTTACAACTCTAATCATTAGTTTAGATCCCTAAACTAATATATAGCTATATAGAGAATGGGCACAAAATCCTTCTTTAATCTTCTTTCTTTCACTAAAATTGTGACCACTGTAGGATATTGAGGTAACAAAGTGATCTTTATAATGGTTTTGTGAAAGTCCATTTTAGTAATAAGAGTGAAGCAAATCTACTTTCTAGTCTTAGGGTAGTAAATTGGATATTTACAATTGATGAAGAAGAAGCTGTTCACTGCATAGTAACCTTTTAATACAGTGGCTTGGCTTTATGCATACTTTATATATAAAATAGAATCTTTCATATTAAAACAATGTTCTTGTCTAAGAGGTAATACAATTCTTGTATCTCTGACATAGATGCAAAAAATAGCTTTGAGTTTTCAGAATTTGTGGCTGCTTAACTCTAGTGATTCTGAAGTTTTCTGTAACTGCTTTTTAACAAATTTAATATGTACATGTGGATCCTTCATCTGTTAAATGGCAGCACAATACAGATAATAGTCTCAGAATATTCTATGATTATCTGATGCTGTGGTATATTATACCTTATTTCCTTTAAACTTGATGTAACCCTGTCTTCTGTGATGGAAGGGAAAAGAAATTTTAAATTCCTTATTTTGAATCAGAAAGCACAGAATCAATAAATATCATAAATTAATCTTGAAGAAAAAAAATTATCACTATTAATCTGAACATGAAGAGCAAAAAGTAGGAGTTTCATCAAATCATGAGTCAGAATTTGCTCATTTCATTGAGCACATTTCAGTCATTACAGAGGTCATAGTACAACAATACCAGTAGTAACTGAAGTATTAAATATTTAGGCATTAGTCGTGTCTGAGAAGCAAGCTCCAGTTATCTTTGTGTAGACTGTGGATGGAGAAACTGTGTAACAAAACCTCTTCCAAGTCACCTGCAGAGAGGCATAGTTCATTCTGATAATACAGAGTGGAACCTCGCAGGCTCAGCTGCCGTCTTCTTTCTACTTCAGCTCACACAGCACAAAGAGAATTCCTCTATTAGGACAGGAGATACTTGTGTTGCTTTGTCAGTTGTTCAAATCTGTCCTGCGAGGAGCAGGAGCTCAACTCAATGATCCCAATGGGTTCCTTCCAACTCAGCACATTCTATGATTCCTCTTCCTGGTACTTTCACTGTGATTTGTTGTCTATTTGTTCTACCACTAATCTTTCTGGCTTCATGAGACCACTCGTAATAAACTGTATTTCATAAGAGTAGGGGCACAAGAATCTGTGATGTTGATATTTTTTGTTGTTTGTGATCCACTATTCGATGAACTTAAGCTTACACAGGGTTTTTTTTCAATAAGCATTGCACCATGCTTCTCCAAATAGACTATCTCCATCCTGAATTAGTGGAAACATTTGGATAGCACAAAAGCAAGCAAGTCAAACTTTGTGGTTAAGTTGCTTAATTAATCTCCTAATGCAGACTAATACTCAAAAACTCTACCACTAGCTCTCTAAGGCTTCTAGCATGCCTGGATGCCTTTATTAATATCCCAGGCATGGTGAACAAAGAACAGTTCAATAATGCTATTTTGGATCATGATGTAATTCAGTCAAAATTAGACTTTTCTATTGGTTTGGCAGAGACTGAAGCTCTTCTCACTCAGTAGTTCCTAGGTATGTGATGTGCCTGCTGCTGTACTGGCAGGCAGTAGCAGCACTGCCTGGAAAGCAGTTGAAGAAAGGTGGTTGACTGATCACAAGTGTGACTGAGCTTTTATTGTTAATATTCCATGGTGTCAGCATGAAATATGAATGTATTGTTTAAGATCCTTTCAAAAAATAATAATGAAGTGATTGAAGTTCCAACCAATCTAAAGGTTTTAGGCTTTCAAAGAAAGAGATCAAGCTATTTTCATAGTAAATGTGAAATTCAGAGGGTCCACATCAGCAGTGTGCCAAACTTAGCACTGTGCATGAGAATGGTCTACGAGAACTTTATACATTCACATTTGAGAAAAGAAGTGAGGGTGAAAGGGAAAATTGTTGCCTTGTTCAAACTCATAGTATTGTAACAATCCCAAGGAGTTTTTTGGGCATAATACATTTGGTACTGAGAAAGAAATACCAAAGAAGTTAGATTGGTTTGTAATAGAGCTGAGAATATTCACACATTTTGTGTAGTATGTATTTTACACATCATATAATTGGAAACAGAATTATAGGGTGAACTGCAAGTCATGGAAAAAGAATTATAGTGATTTGAACATGCTGTAACTCTTTCTGAGGGTGGAAAGTAATAGAAGTATCAAACTGAACAACAAAAAACCTGAATTTCTTACATTACAGTTAAAAAGAAACATTCAAGCTTTACTCTTGAGCACAAATAACAAATTTGAAGAATGCATATTTAAAAGAAGAAAAAAGAAATCCCAGGTAAATTGAGTAAGTTGAAGTGCAAAATAGTTATGTAGAGTGTTCAGGCTGTTGACAGTAAGAAATGGTGTAGCAGAACCTTAGAAAGAACATAAATATCACTAAGGGGGGAGTGGTCTCTGTAAATGTTTCCAAGAATAAGGTTTGGTATGATTTAAAAATATTTGATGACAAAGAAAATAAAACAAAAAAACTGTGCTTAGTGGTACATATCTATAGTTCCTGAAACTAGGTGTATAAAATATTATACTAACCTTGACCAGGGAGTGTGTATTTTGATCTTGTGTATGCTGCAAACAGTTTTTTCACAGGTGTATTCAGGCACAGCATAGAATAGCATGTGCTTGACTGAAGTGAATTTTTTAGATGTCTAGCTTTCATTTGAAGACATCGAGAGGTAGAAAATGAATTACTTTTCTTGGTAGGTTTTTCCTAATAGTTACGTTGAATTTTTCTGGCTTTGGCTTCCAGCTATGGGGTGGTATTAAGCTTTTTTTATGTTAGAGACCTGTAGAAAACCATATTTTTTTTCTCTCTAGAAGTGCTCATATACTGCTGTCAAGTCACCTTTCAAATTTTCTTTGATGAACTGAGCAGAGTGACACCTCTGAACATTTTTACAAGCAGCAGTGAAATATATTTTTTACCTTCCTCTGAATAGCTTGAGATCGTTCTTTAAAATGCCAGCCCTCAATATCATTTACCAACCAACCATTTTTTAGCTCATCACCCATAATTTTCTAATTTCTTAATGATTGATATGTTGTATAATATAATCCCTAAATATAACTTCCAAGGAATCATAGTTACATTTATATTTGATTAATGACTTTTGCTTGAAAGCTGCTTTGGGCATATATCTCCTAATCAATTCTAAATTCAAATTAGTCTAAGCTTTGGTAATACTGTATAGACCTAATAAAATCATCATAGAATCACGGAATGGCTTGAATTGGAAAGGACCGTAAAGATCATCCAGTTCCAACCCCCCTGTCATGGGCAGGGACACCTTCCACTACACCAGACTGTTCAGAGCTCCATCCAACCTGGCCTTAAGTCCTTCCAGGGATGGGGGATCCAGAGCTTTCTCTAAGCAACCTGTCCCAGTGCCTCACCACCCTCACAGAGAAGAATTTCTTTCTAATATTCAATCTAAACCTACTCTAGAATTGATATCTCAAGTTCCACAATAGGTAGGTGTCAGCACATCCAAATTTTTTTTTTCATTTTTTGTTTTATTTGTTTGAATCTAAGGATTTTCAGTATCAATCTTTTCTTTATCAGGGCTTAAAGAGTCAAACGCTTACTAATTGTATTTCCACATTACCTTACCATCACCTGCATTTTTATTGATGTCTTAGATGTACCAGAAAACAAAATGATTATGATGCATCTCAGGATCACATATTGAGCTTTAAGAACAAAGCAAGGACTATATTTAGACTGTAGGCTAATCTCTCCTAATATCTTAACCTCTTCAACAGCTTCTTATAAACAAATATTGAAGGAGTGAAGCAGAACAGAATGATCCTTTCCTTACATGTGCACTCAATGGCATTAGCAATTTCCTGAGGAATTGCATTCCAGATCATTGTGCTTAATAGCCACTAATGGATTTATCATTTCTTTCCTAGAGACCTTAAATATCTGGCTTTTGTTGTGCTCACTAAGGTACTCCAACAGGTCACAGTAAAGACTGTATTACTTTTTTCAGATTGTTAAAAAGCAATAATAATGCTTAATATAGCTGTTAATAATAATCTTACTCAACAGGACATATTGCGGGTTAACACTTAATTTGTTTCTTTATGGTTTTGGGTTTGTTTTTTGTTACTGAATTTTGTTGTAGATTTTAAGATCTCTAAAATCATAGAGCTGCTGAAGGGAGATGAGGTATGAGATGAAGGTAGTTTACCCTGTCAGTCTCCTCACTCACTGTATCTTGCTGATCCCTTCACTCTTGTAGGGAAGAATTACTGATGGAGCAAACAAAAATGATGCTTAAGGAAGGGAGAGGGCAAATGGCACTCACAGAAAAATCTCTTGTTGCAAATCCAGCCTCAAACTCAGTCCACTAATAACAAGAATAAGAAGAAATAAAAAGAAACAGTAGAGGATCCTACCCAGAGGCATCTTCCAGCAGTTTTATATTTTCACCAGTTGTGTCACAGTGATGAGAACAGTCTTACTTAAGGTTGACTAAAATTGTCCCCAGATCACCAAAAATATAATCAGAACAGCTGTAGTGATGGTAGTAAATTTTCCCAGGCTGCCCAGCTAGTTTGTAAGGTCCTTCTGGGCCATTTAACAATCATGGGATGAGGAGAGTGGGCGGGAATATGAAAGACAGTGAGAGCAGCTCTGTCTGTGCCCTTTGATGCAGCTGCCCCAGATGCTGGTGCTCCACAGCTCAATCACTTCACACCTGCCAGCAGCTGATTTCTGTTGGCTTGTCACATTGAAGTTTTGGCACCTTTGCCTTCATGAAGCATCCTTAACTTTATTTTGAAGAGCGATCATAAGCCCAGGTTTGAAATGAGACCTATGCTCCTAAATTAAATTTTCTGAGCCTCCTGATGGTAGCAATCTGTTTATCGTTGGAGACCTGGAAAAATTAATCAATAACCTTTTCTTCAGCTGTATTGCTTTTCAAACTCATTCCAATTCTACTGGTAGACTTTACCCAAGATCAGGAGTCTGTTGAAGCCTGGAAATGAAAAATTGGGTATTTAGAGTTGCTTTCAGTTATCTTCTATAACTTTTGCTAACTACAGCACTAATTTCATCCCTCATGTTCTCAGATTTCAATTCCAAACCCAGCCTTCAGTGAGGTGGCAGAGTAAAAACTAAACTAAAAATTAGAACTAAGACACTTTTATCTCCTGATGTCAGCTGTCAGCTTTGCTCATCAGCCTGATGGGATTTAGCAATGGTTTGGGGCTGCATAGCTCTAGTCTCTCTAAACCTGAACATTAACCTCAGTTCTATCTCTTATCTGTTAATACAGACTCGACATCCACTTTTGCCTCTACTAAAACTGAAAATAAGATATTCAACTCATCTACTGGTTAATAAGCCAGTCTCTGTAGCTCTTACTTTCCGTGGGTTTTTCAGTCTTCATTTACAGTGACAATAACTGCTGAGACTCTGGTGCGTCCAAGTTATGTTGTAGAAGTTAGCAGCATTGTTTGGTTTTATTTTGGAAAGTCATTACTAATGTCTAGTGCCAATATTATTTGTTTGCCTCCCATTAATATCCTTAATGGGTTTTACAGTGGTTTAATCTCCCTTGTTTCACCCTTCAAGCTGAACCTTTTTTTGATAATGAATGGCTTTCCCAAGTTAAGGAATTACTATGTTAGTTGCTTGCAGATTACATTGAAAGGATGGCATTTTACAACTTCTGTCAGCTTATTATTCACTTGTCCTACGGTGCCATCTGTTTTCTGAACTGATTTTTATTTCAGAAATTGTTTTTCTAAGAATTTTGAGTGAGTAGCTGGATTTTTTTTTTTCAGTTGGTGTACAGTAAACTCCGTGGAATCCACAGTGCCATTCATTGTTGCTGTCAGCACAGGGTTGTTCCAGGAGCTCACAGATCAGCCACATCCAGCTCCATCCTTAGGTGTAGCTCCTGCCCTGCATGTGCCAAACAGTCTCATGGGTGTTAGGGACCCCTCTGACCCACGAGGTGGGTAGGAAATGCAAAGCACTGCTTATGTGGACACCCACACCTGTTCCCCAAAGCTAGTCACAATATTTGCTCAAATGATAAGGAAACTGCAACTTTCTGTGGTTGAGTAAATATCAATATGGAGGCAAAAATAAATCAAGATAAATCATAAAAAATATACTCACATTTTATGAATCTATGAGAATGACAATGTCTGCATATAACCAATATTATCCAATATATAATTATATTCTGAAGAATGCTGTGCCTTTAATCTGTTTAAACCTACAATTTGTAATTTAAAAAAAATTAAACAATTAAATAAATAAATAAGATAATGCCAATGAAAATAGACTCCACTTTTTGGAGAAAAAAAAACAAAACAACAAAACAACCCTAGATTTATAAATTTCTGTTTTTACTTTTTCTATAATGTCATTTTCATTAGTATTCATATTCATTAGTATTAAACAGAGTGGGGACAAAAAAAAGACAGTCATTTTATCTGCAAACCAGTTTAAGAGAATACCTGAAATGCTGGTGAATTGGAAGTGTTATCAATGTATGCTTTGAAATGTCAATGCCAAATTACAAAGAAGAAATATTATTTTAGCAAAATGAAGTAACATTACATGATCTAATGAGAGTTTCCCAGTGAAGAAATGCCAGTTTAGCATACAGAATTATCACTTCCACTTTCAGGACTAGAAAGGAACTAAAAATCCTACTTTTGTGAGAAAAAAAAACCAATTTTTTTTTCTCCAAAGGATTTTTCAGCTGCATTTTATAAGGTTTGAAGGAAGGTATTTGCAGTGCCAATAATGTGTAAAATCATGTAAAAAATATTTTGTTTGTTTTGTTTTTTTACCAAAAGGATATGCAATTTGAAGTATTACTTTTTTTTTTTTTGGTACAGAGGTCTGTTTTATACAAATATGATATTGTCTTCTTGAAAACTTGACTATAAAAAATAATGTTTAATTTCTGTTTGGAATTGATTATTTTTGGCATTGTGTGATTAATTTCTCACATGCTTTAATTCTTTCCTTCAGAGTGTTAGTATAAACGAAGAGAAAATGAAACATTCCTTGGAAATAATAAGATGTCAGATTTTGCTTTTGTTTCCCGTGTGGCATATGGACATGTTTAAAACATAAACTAATATTGCTGGAGAATGCTTTTAGAATATAGATAGGTCAGACAAAAACATTTTCAAAACTAATTGAGTCCAAAGTGTGCAAAGATAAATGGTTTATTCTCAGATTTTATCTTCTGGAGATTCATAAATTCCACTAGCAAACACAAAGCTGTATTGCAAAAGAATTTTTTTTTTTTTTAGCAGTATCTGTCAAGCCAAGATATAGAAGTCTGATAACTAGACCAGTTACTCCAGTGCTGAAATAGAATGTAGGAAGCTGATTTTAGGTACTTATTTTCTAGAAGTCTTGACTCTTACATTAAACTTACTCTATACACATATGCATACATGATAAAGAATTGTTCAGATAAATGCTGGAACACTTTAGGAATGTTGAACTTACAGAAAAATTCCCTCATTATTTAATCTGTTATCATTTAGTATTGCCGATATTGTTTGATGACTAAAACCATCCAACACAATTTTTTGGAGGGCAGGAGGAAAAACCCATGAACTTCTTGAAATACAGAAGGAAATATATGGGCAAGCCACTATTATTCCAGTAATAATGACCTAAGGAGATATTATAATATGCTAAAGTATGTTAAACAGAAAAGGAAGGTCAAAGAAGGTGTACCCCTCTGATAAAAAATGCTAGAAAAATTAGCAATTGATCTTAACAGTTAAATGATGTTAACCATTAAAGTCAACAATTTATGTGGAGAGGACTGAAGTACTCAACAACTTTGTGCCTCAGTCTTCACCAGCAACCTCTTTTCCCATATTTCTCAAGTGGATGGAGAGCAGAATTCGGGCTAGGGGAGCAAAATCTCTCTTACTGTAAGATAAGATCAGGTTTATGAACCTGAAAATACATAAAACCTGTTGATATGCATCCCAGAGCCCTGAAGGAATTGGCAAATTTAGTTTTCAAGCCAGTCTCTGTGATATTTGAAAAATCATGGCAGTCAGGTTAGAGGAAAAAGGGTTTTATTTTGGAAACGGGGTAGAGAGGCGGATCCTGGGAATGATCTGACCTCTGTGCCTGGGAAGATTGTGGAACAGACCCTCCTAGAAGCTGTGCTAAGAGACAGAGGCCGGGCAGGTGAATCAAGACAGCCAGCACAATCCTGCCTGACCAAGCCAGTGGCCTTCTGTGATGGGATGACTCCATCAGTGGATAAGAGGAGGGCTTGCTGTAGGCAAATGTCAATGTTTGCACATGTCATTTATCTGGAGTTCTGCAAAGTCTTTGACATGGTCCACTGCAATATTTCTCTCTCAACTAGAGAAAATAGTTTTGATGAGTTGATGGTTATATGGATAAGATATCCTTAACTATATCCTCAATTCATCCCAGGAAATTTACTTTCATAGTTGAAAAACCAGGAAAAAAAATTATTCTGAAAATCATTAACACATCCAATTTTTGTTTTAAGTATACGTGTTTTGTATCAACTACAACATGACAGCCAAAACCTTTGAAGGAGTCACAATCTTCCAATTCATACAGGACTGAAAGTATCCTATTTTACAATTAACCTAACATATATATTCCCAGGCTACTACTGAATAACAGCAAAACTTCCATCAATGAAAGTTACATTCAGTAAGTGCTTTGTCAGCTCAGACATTCTCTCCCAGATTCATTCAAATGGTAGACAGTGGTTTGCAATAGTTTCTGTTCAAACAGGAGGAGAGAGTGATCTCCTTTCCTTTATATATGTTTCCAATATTAATCAAAAGAATAGGAACTCTACTCAACATATATATTCAAGATTTTTGCCAGCAGATAAATTGGGCCTAAAAAGGAAGTTTAAAGAGATATGAGTAGCTCTGCGTGGAGAATTCAAAACCACTGAGGATTATAATCTGTTGTGATTGCTTATTTTAACTTTTGATTAAGTACTTTTTTCTTAGTGACTCATACAACAGTTTGGGTTGGAAGGGACCTTAAAACCCATCTTGTTCTAGCCCCCCTGCCATGAAGCAGGACACCTTCTACTAGACCAGGTTGCTCAAGTCAGGCCTCATGGTATCCATAATTGGCATGGACAGCTTATACTGCTCTTATCTATAGGTTTGATGAAGGAAGCAGTAATTAGGACAAATGTAACAACAGGGAATAAATAATTCTGTTCTTGGAAGTGTCTCAATCTACTTTGATAAATGGGATACAGAGAAAAGCCTGACTCATCTGGAAATAAGAAATGGTAGATAAAGCTCTTTAAAAGAAATGTAATGTTATGCCACTGAGCTTGAGGTAAAATGATAGTGGGATATCAGCTATCTTTTCTTCACATGCTGAAAGGCATTGTGTTTCTTACTGTTGTGGGAAAAGATCCTGAAAGATATGAAGGAGAAGTTATGAGGGAACTAAATAAAGCATGTCAGGTCCAGGACTAATGAAACCTGGAATACAATTTAAAATGCTCTTTCTTATTGCAATATTGATTCATAAAGCAGACTTGGAGCTGACCAAGTTCTGATAAAATATGGAAATATAAGCAGAAAAAGCATCTGATAGTCCATGACTGTCCTGTAGGTATCATACTGGAAAGTATACTTGGCCCTAGTGGGATGTATTGGAAGGGAAGGGAAACAGGTAAAGATTCTATATGGAACTGTTAGATACAGTGTTGCAAGTAGAAACGTAAACCCAAAAGCTGTGTTTGAAATATTGGCACACCTGCAGATTCTGAGCAACACAGAAGTGATGAGAATGCCTGCCCTTCCAAGGATTTACCATCCGCTATTTGCAAATGTCTCCATCTGGTTTAATGCCAGGAGAGTGCCAAGAAAATAAAGGTTTATTCACCATCTGTCACTCCCACGTGTGTGCTTTTGAAGGTGATTTTGAATTTGATGACATTGATTCACAGCTCAGTCCAGTACATGAGTCATCATGAAAGTGAGGACTTGAAACATAAATAGCAAAATACAATATTAAGCTTCTATCTTGTGGAGTTTCAAGTGCTGAGGCCACTATTCTCCTGATGAGGAAAGTCCAGTTTGTTTAATACTTAGGATTAGTAAATAGTACCATTATGACTGTATTTTATTCATTTATGTATATGCTGAATGCAAAGCAGGGCAAAATAAGTAGCTTGGCATAGAAAATTTCTGATCAGAATATTAACTGAGGGGATCTTCTGTTCTGTGAAACATCTGCACACATTGCAATCTGAAATTTAAATATTAAAAATTAACCCAAAATGGAGCTGCAGAAATTGCAAGTTCTGCTCAGGTATAGGAGGGTGTAGTACAAGGAAGAGCTTTTGTGTAAGACTTTAGCAGTTCCTGTTAGAATCATAATCTTAAATCATCCTGGATATCACCAAATATAAGTTTTTCTGAGAGTCTTTCCTCATCCTCTTATCACTAAGAAAGTGTTGGGAAGAACTTGTTCATAAGGCTTTTAGCAGCCTGCTACTCATTGTAGATCCCATTTGTTGAGTTGTGACTGCATCCATTATTTCAGCACAGTTAATTAGCCTCTCTGATTGAGACTTTGATTCTCATGTGTTGTGTTCAAATTTAATATAAGAACAGTCCTCAAGAATGCAAGTATATAAAGAATATCCTGAAGAACAGGTATTCATTTTAATGGAATAGGTGGTTGATGGTGTTTAATGGATTTTCAGACAATTGCAACTCCAGTAAATAGTTTTGATTCTCTGAGCAGTTCTACTATTTATTTTTTTTTCCTAATGATGAGGGTGAATAAGTTCAGCCATCGTCAAACTTCAAATAAAGCTGAGTTAAAATCTGTCATGATTACATGAAGCACTATTGGCTCTTTCCAGGGGATCCAATAGGGATGAGCATGGAGGAGGTTTCTATTTGGCTAACTGCTGCATCCTAGTCCTTGCACTTAGAAGCTTGATAGTTCCATCTGGGATAAGGAATCCATATAGATTCACGAGACTCCAAGACAGGTAGTTTACTCTCACAGTCACAGCAATCAGGAGAAGATATTTGTGCCTTACACACTGTCCTGGTGATCTCTTAGTCTTTCTCTTCTCTTTTTCGTGACAGGGTTCTCCATTAACAGTGTGAAAGTTCAGCATCTCTAGTACTCTGCAGACCCATCCACGTTCTGGGATAAGACTAGAGGTAAGTGGAGTCTCTCAGCAGAAGTCCCAGGAGATGGGGCTGTACTCTCAGGAGGGAATGCAAATATGTGGATGCAAGTGGCAGCCTGCAGAACCTTAGAGACAATTGTGCAGCAGTGGATACTGAGATAATTTTTATTTGACTTTACAAATAGGTAATGGACACCTTCACTTCTGCCTAGACCCACACATCTTTTCACAGTACCAAAATGATCCAAACTTGAAGCAAGAGGCTCAAATACACTTTGACTGGGGATTTGGAGGACCATAAATATGCACAGGACATGTGTGTGTGTATAAATTTATGTATACACAAGCACATGCATTGTTATAATTCAAAGACACAACCTTCTTTTTGAATTCTACTTTTCCTTCCTTAGTCCTAGTATAGAAAAGTCTAGGTCAAGTAGTTCCCAGTAGCCAGAAGTACCTGTAGGTGAAAATGGTATTTAAATAAAAGAGGACCTGATGCTTAAGGCATTATATTTTAACTACAAGTCTCAAAATGCCACCTTTGTTAATAATTTCATATGACCTTGAGCAAACTGTACTTATCCTAAGTGAACAGTGCTTAATTTTACACACATTCCTCCTCATGAAGTTTAACTGGGCCATTTTAATGATCAGTATGAAGAGTATTGTCATTGAACAGAGATGGGGTTAAACAGTTGCTCACAGTCTAAATAAAAAAAAAAGAAAAAAAAAAAGAAAATGTTAATATTTGTTAATATTCTCTTAATGTTACATATCCTGGCTTCCCATCTGCACAGTGTGGATAAAGGGCTTTTTTATTTAATTTGTTTTGCCCAGTCAGACTCCAGTCATGCTACTTATGTCAGCCAAATATATCCCTACATGATTTAAAGATCTACTGATCTTGACTGATCAGTCAAAAAGTCCTTACAGGGTCAGGTGTTAATTTGTGAGCCCTTAGAAAATGTATTTGGGATAGCAATTAATATGTATACAAGGCTAGACAATACAGCTGTGGAGCCACAACATCTGTATTTTTAATTTTGATCCAAGTAATGCCTCGGCTCTCACCTGTACAATACAATGAAATTCCAAAGCACAAGTTTTGTTAAAAGAGCAAACCAATACAAAAGTTAGAACAAAATGAACCCCAGGTTTTTCTTCTAACTAGACCAGCTATTGCAACCTGCTGGAGGCATATTTTCATCCCCCAAAGAAAGCAGTGATTCACAAGGGTCTGCAGAAGTCATGCCTTGAAGAAAATTGCCTGTCAAAAGAGTAAGAATGTGTATTTTAGTGTATGGAATCTGGTTTAAATTCTACAGGAGTTTCCCAGGATGTTTCCTATGTAATTTTTGAACCTGAGTTAATATAAAAATCTTTTAAAATTTGCATCTCAATTGAAGCCTTTAAATAGATGTTTAGACTTAGCAGGAGAAAAGACCAGGTTCTTGCAAACATACTTTATTGTTCTTTTGATGAATAGAAATGTGTATTTTCTTGACACTCTGGAACTTTCACAGAAAAAAAAAAAAACACAAATGTTTGGGAAAACAGTTTCTTAAAGGGACGTTTGGTGATTTTTTTTTAGTCCAGAGCAGTAGTTAATTTTGTTATTTCCCTGAGGAGGACGATTTGATGAAGTAGTTCTCAGAGGCAGTTGTAAACCTATTTTGTTTATGACATTACTCATTCTTCCCAAGTTTCCTAAAGCATGCCTTTTTGACCTATACACTTGTTCTTTCCTTCCTGTGGTTCTTGGAGGGATTTGTAATGCACAGTGTACATGTCAGTGGTAGGAAAAGTTGTCAGTTTCCAGATGAGGAAACATAATAACACTTCATCATATTATGTTTGGTAAGCACAAAGGTCCTAGGGAGATAAAGCTGGCCCCATGAAGTACAAATGAAATATCTGGGATCATGCTAACCTGCAACTCCACAAAATGCAGCCACTGCAAAAAGAAATAATAGTTTCTGTGTAAATATTCTGCTTGTTTCATCAAATGAGAATAAAGAAAAAAAAAAATCAGAACCCCTTCAGCTTTGAGGAGCACTAGAAAATGAGGGTACAAAACCAGACTGTTGTTGAGTTACTGAAAGTGATTATTAATTTAAGAAAGACATAATTATTAAAATATCAATAAAAGCACATGCTACATAATATAAACAAAGCAAGCAAGAAATAAAGGTCAAGAATAAGATCTAGACAGTTCAGTTCACCTCGGTGGAGTAAGTAATGGATTTTTTGTTTTAAATTTGGCAAATGTAACAACTTACTGTTGTCGTACACAACATTAAAAAATCCAGTACATTGACATTGTAACATTGAAACCACTGATACCGTTGAAGCACTGGAAAATGTGAAAGGGACATACAGTGAGCAAAAGATTAGATTCATGTTGCAAAATAATAGAAGTGTGTTAATGAAGACAAATTGCATAGTACAAGATTTTCAATTTCATAGTGCCCTTATGATGATTTTCACTACTTAGCGAGATGTGCTACAGGCTTAGAACAAGTAATTAAATTTTTTTTAGATTTATTTCCAGGCCTATGTTTTCCCAGGGCTGTGAATTGCTTTATAATGCATTGCTTTAGAATGTATTGCTTTGCCCTATAACTCTTACTGGAGAAAAGTGTAATTATTTTAGTTTGGTTTCACACTGGGGTACCAGGATTCTCCCTTTCACATCTTCTGCTACTACTTAATGTATCAATACATTACAGACTTTTCATGGAAATGGGTTCTGGTAGTTTCTATCAGCCTTCAAGCTTCATGTCCCAACAGCCCAGATCATCTGAGATTTTTTTTCTGTAAAGCATTTGTATCCATTATTTCATCAACTATATCTATTTCTACTTTGGTGATATTGTTAATACCTTTTAGAAGCTGCATTAAAATCCAAATCTTAATGTGCACAAGAATAACAGAAGCAACCTGAACAGCCTGGGCAATATCTGCAAAGCAGAGTCTACTGCCTCAAAAATTCTACATATTTCCATGTCCAAAGGTCAGTCTGAGATTCCCAAGAGAATCCCTAGGTGAGAGGAAAAAGAAATTCAAAATTGATTCATTGTGAAATAATCAGCCTGTGAGAGTTTTCCAAACATCATACTCAATTCATGCAATTGTGGTCTTTACTGCTGCCTGTAAAAGAAAATTACTATGAGGCTTCATGGGACATAAATAATTAAAAGCTGCTTTTATTGACCAAGCCAAAGGCAGGGTTAAGTAGTCTTAAGTGTGTGCCCTGGTAATAGGTGAAAAACAGTTTCTCTGTGGAAAAATATAATTATTCTTCTTACTGGTAAGACAAATATGTATATAAAAAATTTCATTTCACCATTACTACCGCTAATGTTATTTTTAAATTCATTTGTAGCTATCTGTATATTTTAAACTGTTTCTAATTTATAATCTTTTAGATAACTTTTTTTTAAATAATTTGTTGACTTTTCAGCAAACTCTGACTCATAAAGTACAATGAGAGATCATATGTACCTGTTTTCTCACCTCCCTAGAGAGTATGTGTAGCACAAGATGAAGACTCCCTGATGTGTGTGGGTCCCTATACCTCCAGATTCCCAGTGGGGAAAGCCCAGTGTTACCAGTCTGACTGGGCTGCTCCTGCCATACCAGCTCTGCAGGGACTTCACCCTGGGTGGCTGTTAAAGGGAAGACTGAATTCAGGATTAACATTAGACTTGCAAGGTGCTTAGCTTTGCGACCTGAATAAATTTCTGACTTGGTAACCCGTATCTACCATGGCAGATTTCCAAATTCTTTGCTGGGAATATACTTCTATTCAGTAAGACGTTTAAAAAACCTTTGAGTTTTTTTTTTTCAGCTGAATTCATTAAAGGCTTTAATGTCATCATATTTAGCATTTTTGTGTGTGTGTCTTTGCCTTTGAATCTCCCAGAAAGCCAATATGAATTAATCAGAATCATACCATGTACTACTTTCCTTAATCTTTTTTTCCCTTAGCTATCACACAGGAGCACATCAGTTTTAATGTTATGTGACAGTGCTTTGGGGAATCTGCATTCAAGCACTATTTTCTTAGAGTTATTCTTTTATTTCATCCACATTTCCCAAAATCTATTGTATGCCTTCAAGAAACCACAGTAGGCCTGTGCTATTAGATATATACACACGACTCCAACCTGGCTTTCATTCTAGGGAACAGAGGAAGAAATCTGTTTTATGGAGTTTAAAGAGAAAATAAATCCTCATGGTTTGGAAGAATTGCTGTAAAATGAAGATTAAATTATTTCTGTAATTTCAGAGGTTGCATTAATTTCTTGTGCAGTGCTGTAGGATGCATAGGTTTGGGAATCAGTGAAAGAATTATTTCAAATCAACCAGAAGTTCACACACTAATGAGAAATGATGTGTTGAAACCCCCTGGTTCTTTTCAGAGAAGGCTGAAAGTTAATTTTTTTTCAGCAAATTTTGGGTTATGTATTATTTTCTTATCTCTTTTATCTTTTCAACTAGAGACAATATTTTTTTTCATCACCAGTGGAAATTACAGTCTTGATGACTGCTTATTTGCAGGTGACAAATTCCTTCTTGGCTATGCTTCAAGAGAAAATAAAGCAATAGCTGTTCTTAAAGAGGTTTGGGATGACATAAAAATGACACCAAGTTCAAATCTTGTTATGCTTCTGCTAGAATATGTGTAACACTAAATAAATAGTGTAACACCAAATAAATAGTGTAACACTAAATAAACCAAACACCATCAGCTACAAATTGTACTTTAGAACCTACATGCAGAGAGTGTATTTTGGTGTACATTTTTTTATTAAATCAGTGCTTTACAGATGATGGACCTGGTTACTTTAACATTTCATAGCATGAGTTGTATTCTCATAGCTTACATCTTGCTGACAAGTTCAGCCAGAAGAGGTACTGAAGTCAGTAGTGTTCACTATGCTGGAAGTAACATGTTAAAGGTTATATTCATTACTATGTCAAAAGGCTGGAAGTCACAAAATGTCAGCAATCTCTGTGTAAGATTGAGACAAAATTAATTAGGGCAAAGTGTACTGGTTATGGCACACTGGAAATGGCATTGTTGGGGAAGTTTAAACAATCATAGAGAAAAAGATGACAAAGTGCAAACCTATTAAATCATACTCTGTCATTCCTAAATTACTTCTACTCATCCCTGCTCTGGACAGGGATAGTGTCTTCAAGGAAAGTTCATCGAGTAAAAGATGTTGAATAAAAGTTAATTTGAGATATTTTCTGATGCTTTTCAAAGATAATAAGGTGCTCTGAAGTTAGACAATGTAGAGAGGATCCCAAGTTATATAGTGCATATCCTTTGACAAGAGCCATCATCAGTGTTTAAAGTAGAAATTGAGTTTGGAAAACAAAGACTATTTTTAGAGTAAATTGAGCAGAGCATAACTGCAGAAAAAATAATGAAATTAAAGTGTTTCTATGCTTTTGAGTAGGTGGTAGTTTATCTTTGTGAGATATTTTTGATTTACAATATGGGAGGCTTTCAAGGGAAAGCTCAGGCTGTCTCAGTACCAGGTAGGATTTCCAGTGCTCTCAGAAGTCTCCTCAATTTAGAATTCAGGTATGGGGAAGCAAAGACGATTATAAACCAAATATGTCTAAACCAGTAGTGCCACTTTTCTCTCTTCTCTTCCCTGCTGGTAGGTAGACTGGCTTTGGACTCTTAAAAATGTACATCTGCTGCCAAGAGTCGTTGATGCACAGACTGGGTCTCAAATGTCCTCACTACGGGTAAGCACAGCCAGCATCCCAAGGTGATCACCCAAGGTATTTCCTGCAAACAAGAAGGCATTTAAATGTTCCCAACCTAAGTTCCTGATACCTATCTGCCTCTGTTCAAATCCTTTTCTTCAAGTTTGATTGTAATGTTGAAAGCCAAAATGCTTTATGTAACACTGTGTGAAATTATCAACTCTGCAGGTTTTATCCCCCCTCTGATTTTGTGTTGATTTTAAAGACAGCTACTGGGAAAAGTAATGCTTGAGTTTTTTTGTTTCATCAAGAAACATAAATCTGACTTTCATCTGAAATCTGAGAGTATATTTTTGGCACCAAAAATTATGGGAAGGTAAATTGCAGGTACCAGTGCAAAACTTTGCCTAAAACTAGTGCAACTAAATCCAGGTTTGACAGCTACTGCTGAGAACACAATATTTAGAGCAGTGGTTTGAGTACTTCAGTCTGATGAGGCTATTAAGCACAAAAGATTAAAGCACATGAACAAGATGTTCTAGCAAAAATGCTGCAAGTTACTTCATATCATACGTGCCTTTTTATTAATGAAATGAAAAATGAGCTCAGAATAACATTCTAACCAAAATATAATTTAGAAGAAAATGGAATGCATGAATAATGCACAGAATTCTTAAGTAGTCTACCATTGATGTTGGAAAAAATGTTAGTTATTGGTACTTAAATTTTCAGCAAAGGCAAAAAAAACCTCGTCAATAGATTATATTAGAATACGGATGTTTATACAAAACAATGTTTGGAAATGGAAGCCAGAAAGATTTTAATGTGTAATTTTTATTAACATGCTGTTAATGGTTAGAGCCAGTCATATAGTGCTCTAATGAGCAGATCAATCATTAATGTTTTAAGTAGCCTTGAAGTATAAATCTTTCCAAGCTCAAGCATTACATGGATCATCCAAGCCTATTTATTAATCTCAACTTTGTTACCTTTTCAAAAGTTTATATTTATACCAGAACTTACTTTGAAAATTTATACATGCACCTAATCATTGATACTGCAGGAGCAAGTGTTTAATTCTGTCACTTTGATTAGTCCAAATGAGATGAAGTGTATAAGTATTAGAACTCTGATTTTAATTATTACTACTTGAATATTCTTGTGTCCTTAATCAGGCAAAAGGTTCATTGTCTTTGGTTTGGCTGTGCCCTTTAAGTGCTGGTATAGTAAGACAACTGTGTAAAAGAAAGTTGTAACTGGAGAGTAACTCCCAGAAGATAGTTTCCAAAGCCCTGGATGTAATCCTCCTGTCCCTTTTTTCTACCATTTCTGAAGGTTTTCAAAACATTTTTTTTATTTTCTGCTTGATTGCTTTTTCCTTCCTGCTGTATCACTAGACAATTCTAGTGTGGCAAATTACTGTGGCAAGTATTTAAGTTTTAGCCATAATTTCAAGAAGAGCTGTCTTGTTGTTACAAATTGTAAATATACATCATGTTCTGTTTAAAAATATTCAGTGCGTTGAAGCTCTCAGAAAGAAATTTTTATCCTCTTTGTTTAAAAATAAGGAATGTATTTTATTTACTCTCTTCGAAGCAGCTGCAGAGAAAATAAAACCAGTTGCATATAGTTTATCTTACTTAGGAATAGATAATTTTGAAGCAGGAGCTGAGTGGAATTTATCTCCAGTGTGACATTACCTTGTTTTTATTAAGCTCTTGAAACAAAAGGACATGTATGTGGACTGCAGGAGGCCAAGTAATGTTGATGCTGAACCCAAAGCATTATTAGTAACATGCATGTAATAGGCTATAGATGGTAATACATCATGCCTTTGAAGTCCTCTGTAACTTTTCCAGTTAAATCTCTTCTACTTCTGCAAAAAAACTGAAATCTCTTTTTAAAGTTAGAATTTGTTTGGCTTTTTTTCCCCTGTTCGTCATCTAAATTGAATCTTCACCTCAACAGTTTCTTGACCCACTTACCATAGTCACTGAAAACATAATATATTCCTTTCCTTTGTGGCCTTTTTATATGTTTGAATATCAGTATCTTTTCCCTATTGGTCTTTCATCTTGTTATTAATAACTCCAGTTTATGCAATCTATAAGATACATCTTGTTTTCTAGACCTGGGGTTATTTCCAGTGCTTTTCTTGGACTGTTTTCAATTTATTTGTATCAGTCTTTAAATGCAATGTCCAAACCTGAATGCAATATTGAGCTGGGAAAAGCATAAAGAAATAATTTCATATGTTCCAAAGACTCTTTAACTGTAGAAAAAGAAAACTTTTTGCCGTTTCCACTGCAGCATGGCTCACATGTAATCCATAATATCCCACAGGTAATTTCCTGGAAAGAGATTGTCTCTTAGGTCCTTGTTTTTCACCCTGTATCTATGCATTCTGACCCAAATAGCCTGATACTTATGGAGAAAATTGTGTACCTGAACTTCCCTTTAGTCCTTGCATCTCATTTTTTCTTTTCAGATAGTTTCTCTGACTTGCAATAGTGTGGAAACACATTTTCTGAAAGCCTTTAAGAAGGTTTCCAAGGATGAAGCAGTGTAGAAACAGATTTATCTGTATGCAGAGATATTTGCTAAGGGATTGGATATTCCACCCAATTCATGATGGGACCTCAACCTTCTTTGACCCAGTTCTGCAGATGCACAGCAGTTGCACTGATAGATTACCTCACTTAGCTGTGTATCTCTGAAAAATCTACTTTACTCTGCCCTCTGTAAATACTTTTTTAGCACTTAAATTGTACTTACGCCCTTAGAAAAGATGGGCATGTGGTGTGAAAACAGCTCAAAGCCACTGCAAAATCAATCTCAGCTGACCTATTTCTACAAGAATTTCACTGGAGGGGAGGAAAATTGGAGTATATTAATAATCTCTAATTATCCTTCCTTATCGTCAAAGACCCCAAATCTTCCTATCTTTCCTGTCCTTCCCCCTGAAACAGTCTTGTAGCTTTAACTTATTTCTAGTGATTAATATGATGTTTTTATTAGTATTAGTGGTGATTAATATAAAATGTGACAGGAAATATATGTTGTTCTTGCAAGTATATTTGCATTTTAAGACATTTTCAGAAGGGCAAATGACACCAAAATTATTATGTGTTAAACTAGTAATTATAGGTTAAGTTAGTGTTGTGAACATGCACTACAAGAAATATATCCGGATAAAAAAATTCCGGAAACTTAATTTAATGTGATCTTCATTTTGCTTCAATGATATGCAAATTTTAGAATTATGTGTAGACACTATGGAATTTCCAAGCTCATTCATTAAGAAATGAACATGCATCTCAATGTAAAGTTTTTACTGGCTCTTGTAAAGTCTGAATTTATAACAAAATATAGCTTACTCCACATCTAACATCTGTTGGTTTCATCAGTATCTGTTCAAATTTTGAATACCCCACAAAAGAAATCAAATACAGAAGTGGGCCTGGAATGAATTCAGTCATCATCTGAATTTATAAGTGGTTTGTTAAACAGATTGTTCCCAAAGTTTAAGTAAAGCCTTAGTTCTTGTATTGCATATGTAGTGTCTATATTAAAACTTTTTATAATATTCTCAATATTCAAAATTAGAACTTGTGATTCAGGATAAGTATATGACCCTCCTAAATCTGGATTGCAGCTCTTGAGGGTTAAAGGCTGTTTTAACCTTGAAAATGTAGTTTTAGATTATTTTTAGTGGGCTAGAGAGAGCTAAAAATTATGGTTATGGAAGAACTTCTAAACATAGACAACACAGCTGTGAGAACTCATTCTCGTTTATTTCCCATAGAGGGTAAATCTTGGTTAGTGAATTTTTCTGCCCAGCCTGCTCAGTATTTACTCTTTATTTTTCATAACAGGTGGGTGAACAGAATAACCTAACTCAGTTAATATTTTTTCCACCCTACCTAATTTGGGAAGTTAGAGGAGCTTCAGAATGTGAAATTAGGCATGTTAACTGGCATAGCCCATCAAGCATAAGGAAGAGCAATGGAATATCCTCACTGCTGCTGTTGGTAATATATTCAGAGCCTGTCACTTTCTGATCAGAAAATATGTTCATTGAGATATTGTGCAATTCTATCCATTTAAATGAGCTGCAGGTTTTATACTTGGCTGCATGAGTGCAGGAGTCATAAAGGCTTTCATAGAGCTGAAGCCCTTCCTACCTGCTGCCTTGTCCATCCAGCTGCACTGCATTGGGATGTATTAAAGTTACTGAATTGTGCCATAAATATAGAGCTGGTAGAAAGTACACTGCATTAAAAAATAAGCATTCCTAAGGAGTTGTAACAAGTTGAAACTCAGGTAGCTTATTTCAATATGAAGTTACTTCCTGTAACTAATTTCATAATATTAGAACCTGAGACTAACTTCACTATGGTTAGAAGAAATAATTCAGTGTTTGGAAACTATTTAGTTCTGAATCTGTGCTGTTTATTTACAGCATCAACCATAGAAATATAACAACTATATTTCTACTGAAATTTTTGCTGTCTAACTTAAACCCAGTGATTGTTTATGGTCTTGAATTTGTCTGGAAATCTATGGAAACATCTCAAAATGATAGTCTGAAGTTCAGTAATAAAAATGTGTGTTTGTGACACATATGAAGAGAGATTTCTTATTAGTCACTTAGGCATATTTACAGAAGTTTTTATTTTAAGAAGGTCTGATTGAGTTTAAAATTTTCATTGGGTGCAAGAATTCCTCAATTTATATTGTTTGGAAGTTAATTTAACCCCCCAAGTGTTTTGTAGTTCAAACTACAAATTTATATATTTTAAACACCATACTGGGGGAAGACTGTTGCGAAATTGTTTTTGAATCACAACATTTAAATCTGTTTAATGAAAATCACCTTTTAGATGGATAGTTTTCACAGTATAGCTTGTGAAGTATGGTGTGTTTTTTTTCCATTATGTATCGTATATAGGGGAGAAGGAATAGTGTAGAATATTCTTACATTTAAGTAAATGAAATAGCACCTCATTTGTGAGGTTTGGCTGAAGCATAAAATTGCTACTTTATTTTATTAACCGAAACAAAATAGCTTCTCAATAGCTATTACTCCTTTTTTATCATAAGCAATTTATGTTCATGAAAATATTTCTTTTAAATTAAGATTTTGGCAACATGCTGTATTTCCATATAATCACCTAAACCTGAAATTAAAAGTATGTATAGCCAAAAGTTGTTATAAAA
>VXBI01005956.1:0-32783 GCA_013397375.1 Toxostoma redivivum | reverse complement strand
AAAAAAAAAAAAAAACAAAACCCAAAAAACCCCCCACCTGCTTCAAATTTCAAATTGCAAATAGCAAAAGCTCAGCATAACAATAATTAATTAATTAATTAATAACAACTGAGCAAATGCTTGGTACAATGTTAGTATTTGCAAGTTCCTTCAGATCCCCACATGCCAGATCAAAAGACATTCAAAGCAGAATGAGAATGTGGTGTGTTTGTCTCATTAAAATACAATACCTAATGAGCATTTGAAAGTATGCTCATTTTTAACTCTGATTTAACAGCTGTTGAGAATTTTAGAACATTTTCCATATGATTGGATCTTCTTGCAGGTAAGTCCATGCACATTATGTAGCTACCCAGATGAGGACAGTTTTTAGATAAATAAAACCATCAACATAAAGAAAAGTTTTCTTCAAGGTTGCTAAATATGTTGCTGCTGACACAGAACCCTAAGGAATTTGCAATGGAATATTGAAACCAGGTAGCTTGTATGTCACTGTATTCAGCTAGAGTAGTAGAGAATAAAATTACTATTCATAATGCAAGCACTTTATCACTGTTGTTGCAAAAAAAACCTGCTGTGAACTTTGAGACCTTGAAAACTAATATGCCAGAAACAATAGTGGAGAGATGGGAATTTAGAAAAGGTAATTATTGAGCTGTTGTTAAATAAAAACCCTTTTGGGTCCCTGTATCTGGAAACATAAAAAAAGCAGAAAGCTTGCAAGCCAGAGAGCTACTAGAAAAATGCACTTTGAGTCAAACAATTTAGACTAAAGGGAATATAATTTGGGGTTTCACAGAACCTGTAGAGTTTAAATAAACAGTATTGAGAGGGTTTTTGTTTGTTTGTTTGTTTGTTTGTGGTTTTTTGTTTGTTTTGTTTTGTTTTTTAATAAATAAATAAAAATGTAAAGCCATTTCAGCTAAACACTTCACTTTCCCCGGGGGAAATTAGTTGGTATTCACAGAAGCAGGGAGTGAGAGATGGTAGAGGGTTAAGGAAAAGATGGGATCAACATCCAACATACCATTTTTTATTGACTCAGTAATCTGATCCACACTCTGGTCATAAAACTCCTGAAAGTGAAGTTATACAACTAAAAGTGTAGGGAACAGTGTAGAATAGTTTTAGTCTGAAGTGGACCTCCTTTATTTAAAGGACACTCTTTTCATTTTTGATGCCCTATTTCTTCCTGATTATTTTGCAGCTGTTCCCTGGTTTCTCAGTTCTTTACCGTCCTCTGTAGTGCCAAGCAGTATTTTCCTGTTTCTTGTTTTTCTTGAGGAGGGCAATACCCAAGACATGTGAAATGGAGCAAAGTTCAGAGGCAGTTTTGAATGGGGAAGGGAAATGTATTAGGTTTGCCAGTGAAAGAAGATTGGCTCTGTGTACATGTTTCACTTTCTTTTGCCTTGGCCCAGGAAACCCAGGAGAGGCTTTTCTGTGTTTCCAGCACAGGGTTTGTTTGGTTTTTTTTGTCTGACCTGAGCTATTGTCTAACAGGATTTTGTGGTAGCGGTCAAGAATCAGATTAAGCACATGTTTACTGGCCAAATTTCAGATGTGCATGTATGCCTGGGGCACAAAGAGATGTTATCAGGAAACTAAGTACTTAGAAGTCATATTTTGGCATTTTAAATCAATAGTGGTTTCATATTTGTTTTTTGCAAGCTGGGGAAGAATTTGAGATTTCCACTACAACTAATAGAGATGTCTGAGATAAATGTGAATATTTTCTTTAGAAGTCACATTTTGGTATTTTAAATCTATAGTGGTTTTATATTTATTTTTTGCAAGCTGGGGAAGAATTTCAGATTCTACGACTAATAAAGATGTCTGAGGCAAATGTGAATATTTTCTTGCCTATAATCACCTTTCCCTACTTTGAAATCTCCTTTGTTGTGTTAGGAAGTAGTATCTTGGTGCATTCAATTTTTACCTTTGTGAATACTGAAATTTGTACAATTTTATTTGAGAAATACATGTAATCAGTAACATTTCTTAGATGTGATTAAAGTCTGCCTTGCAATCCTGTGATCTTAGTGACCTCAGTGTAGATGGAAATCCTGACAAGTGGAAATATCGATGAACCTTCAGTCAAAAATTAGAAGAGGAAAATAATTTTTTGGAAGAGAGCACATACATCCTACTTTGAATGTTGCCTTTTAGCCAGGGCTTTAGAAGGCATTTCAGTTGGATACAGCTTCTGCTAAGGCTCATCAGCAATCTGGATAGGAAAAGAGTAAGTGCAGGAGTTCACAGAGGATCACATTTTTTGTATATCTTAACATATTTATTACTCTTCCTGGTTTAAACTATGCAGGAAGAAAAAGGGATCCTCATTTTAGTTTAGAATACAGACCCTTGTATTATATTTCAAGTCCAAAGCATGCAAGCACACTAAAATTATCTGCTGTTTGTGTTCAGAGCAAGAAAAAAATAACCACTTTGATCAATTTGCTGCCTTGAAATGCCCTGTAATTTAACCATTACAGAATTTTATTTGATAGTGGCTCCACCAAATGAGCTACTTTAGAAATGAGAAATGTCTGTGTCAATTAACACTCCTGTTGCTTGTGCATCATTTGTCTAAATAAAAATGTAAGCACTGAATTTCTGCAGACTACAGAGCATATTATTATACTAATATTTGTGTTCTTTTCAATTCACTTGTATTTGAGAAATATGTGTCCATGTCTGAATGCTGACAATATCTTCATAACCTCTTCAATAAAGCCTTAGATTAGAACTGCTGGAATACAATCAATGTTTTACTGTAGGGACTGATTCTTTGGTGAGAACAGTAGAGAAGTGTGAAGGCTTTGTTATTGATGTCTCAAATCCATGCTACAGCAACTGTCAAGTCAATTAATGAATGTAGCAATATGTAATAATGTAGAATTTAGGGATTTTTCTTACTTGTTCTTTATTAAATAGATGTGCTCTCTCAGATATGTTCAAAATTAAACTCTTATTTTAAATATATATAGACATACTTAAGTTGTTTGCTTTGCTTGAAACTGTTTCTAACCTGTGTCCAATTATCACAGCTCTTGATGGACGAGGTCCAAAAGTGGAAGGGACTTGTGTGTGCTGATGCTTATCCAGTGGATTAATAACAGTTGGTAGCAGAGCACAATGCTGGTGTGCTCACCCCCCATCCCCTTCCCTCCGTGCTCCATGGTGTGCTGTCTTGTCTAATCTGCTGTGAGTTACAGAGCTAAGGCAGTAACAAAGCATGTTGTCTTGGCAAATCTACTTAACCACTGGAGGACAGGAGCTCTGCTTCTGCCCTGTGCAGCAGTGTCACTTCTTTTCCCTCTCTCACCCTTGTAAACAATGTTTGTATCACCTGTAAAGAGCCAGAATTAAGTGTGTATCCTGGCTGATTAGTTTTGAAAATGCCCCACTACACCTGACATATCCCAATGGAATCCTTTCTTCCTGTGACTTGTTTTAGGTTTGAATGCACCCAAGGCAGGGCTGCTCTCACGCAACCTTAGGCATGCAAAAGTCAGGTGGTTGTCCAAACAGTTCAAGCCTTCCTGTCTCAGACACCAGGATATTCAGTTATCCTAAAATATCCTAAAATCAGAGGACTGACTGCTCTGATGAGCCTTTACGTGTAACTTCCACCTGAAAAAATCTGAGATACATCCCATTGTGCAAATTCCTCTGGTAAAGACCACATATCTGCTTTTAGGTAATTTCTTCCCATGAGTGAGCTTTCTGTATATACACAGGACAACATTTGTGTGTGTTTATATTGTGCCCCTTGTGATATTGGATTTTTATTTTTTTTTTCTCCTGAATTATCTTTCTTTTTTTCCCCTTTTGTTTGAGCTTTAGAAGACTTCATTTGTTACAGGACACTGGCTGTTGTGTTTTCTTTGCATGGATTAAGAGAATTAGCTAATAATTCTGACCACCTCTTGTGACTTTTTACTGGTTCTCTACCCAACATCTGCTCTCTGAAGGCTTGCACTGATGTCACTATTTTGTAAGTGCTGTGGAGTTCAGCTTGTAAGAGGGAAAAGATGGCATCTAACAAATTGATGTTATGTACTTTATTTGCACTTGATTGTCAATGACAATTTTTTTAAGGTTTTAAAACAAAAGATAATAATGAATTTTAGGCCTGTTTGAAAAAAAAAAGAAGAAAAAGGAAAAAAACAGAAAAAAGAATGTTAACCAGAAGAAAATTATGTAAACCCAGAATGAAATCCTAAAAGTATAGAGAAGGAAAAAACCCTATATTTTTGGCAGAGACAAGATCATGCTTCTTTCTTCTCTGTTTCAATGAGTCCATTTTGTATTGGGCACACTTTCACTCTGACCTATAGTTGTAGGGAAGATAATTGAGGTACCTTTTTGGATAATAGATAGGGTTAAGACTGCAGTTGCTAAGTAAGGTGCATTTCAGGCTATGCAGCGGTAGACCAATGGTGGATGTTTTTTTTTTTTTTTATGCTGTTTAGACTTGGTCTGGTTTAATAAATATAAAATCATATTTCAAATTTTGTCTATACATGTGTGTTTGTTCTCATACATAATTCCCCAGTTTAAGTGTATGGTTCCTCTGCTTTAGGCCCAGAAAGAATGAAATCAAGTAAATATAAACTACTTGAAAACATTTTCTTCTGTATGTCCAATCTTGTAATTTACCCTAACTGTAATTTTCCCTTTTGCAGAGGAGTACAGGAAATAGTTTAAGCAGGGTCAATATTAAGAAATGTGCTTTAATTTGGTACTACAAGGTGAGGCTTTACCAAAAAAAAGAGTCCTCTAAATTTACCATACACTTTGTAAAATATATAATTTTTGGATTTTGCCACATGAAAGTTACTGTTAAATGTTATACATATGAGTGCTTACTTTTTATAGAAAAAATATTGCCCTCTCAGCCTGCCTCAGATAACTTGGAAAAAATGCAGTCATATTAGTTGATGTACATGGTCATTGTATCTGTGTTATCAGAGCTTTAAATAGAAATCAGATGTACTCAAAAGAGAAAATGGAGCTGTTTTCAAATGGTCTGCATTCTGCTGGTGTTCCTGAACCTGCTGTTTCCTAATTGTATCTTGATGGCTCCCATTTTATCTCAGCTGTTTATTTAGAATGTCTAGATTGCTTTTTAGAGGCTCTCAGGATGTGTTGACCTTTATTGACCAGATACATGACTTTACTGCAGCATTTCCCAGGATGAAAACCAGGAATACTGTGTTCAGCTGTGTATACATTTTACAGATTTTCTTGAGTTTTGTGTCCTCTGGACTGAAACTGATAAGTGATGCAGACATGACTGATTTAATTAAGAGAACTAACCATTGCAAGGTGTTAGGGTTACTTAATTCTGTTCCTAATGGTTAAAATACATCTGCATTGAAACTCTTTCAGATTGTCCTTTAATGTTCAGCCATAACTTTGTCTATTTTGTGCATGTCTGCTGACTGCATGGGATTAAGTGATTCCTCGGGAGGATTCTGCATAAAAATTACTGGTAGAAAATCATTGTTTAAAGAGTGAGATCAGATTAGCAATAGCTAAAGTCATAGTAAGATACAATTCCATTCAGATACTGTTTGTTTAGTTTATTATTTTTATTCTTTTGTTAGTATTTTGAAAATCTATTTTTTTTACCATGATTTAGGAAGAAGCTTCTTGCTACTAACATTTTAGACTTTGATTTGTAACAGTGTTCTCTTATTATTGCTTTCTCAAGTATTAAAGTGAATATTAAAATGCTAGATCTCTTGATTCTGAGTATCTGTTCCTAAGTTAATTCTTTGAGCCTTTTTAGCTCATCAGTACCTTTCTTGCTAATGCACACATACCCAGAGAACATCTGGTGTTTATGAACACCTTCATAATTTGGAGTTTTAGCTTGTATTATGTACAATCTTTTGTTTGGATATTTCACTAAACCATTGTTAGCAATTTTTTTTTCTTCCTTACATGTGTGTAGGCATGTGAGTGTCTTGGATTTAAACTGAATAAAGAACGCACACAACCTGTAGTAGCACTGCTTATTTCTCTAGAACCTGCTTAAATTTCCTGCATGTTAGACAAATGAATTCAGGTGTATTCTTTATATAAATAATTATCATAGTAACTGGGGATGGTATTAAATTATCAGAGTACGTAGCTATGTAATATTATTTTCATAAACTTTCAGTTGTTTTTATATGCAACTATCAAATATGAATGCTCTTATTTAAAAATTTGAAAACGCTTTTTATATCCAACATGCTCATGTAGTCGAAAAAATAAAACATTTCTCTCTGTGTAGAAGTTGAAAGAAAGAATATTAAGATTTTGGACCACATTAAAAAAAAAAATCCCATCCACCAATTTTCATGCTTAACAACCTTGAAATATGTCTGGATATTCCTTGAAGTATGCTAACCTTTTGGTTAAGAAAGCCTTACAATTATGATTACAGTACTTTAATCTACAAATCAGAATGCACTTGACAAAAAGCAGTTGGTGATACTTTGTGAAGATATGGCATTTTAATAACACTTTAGTTAATCATATGCAAGAAAACAGTAATGATAGGAGGTAATATGTTCTACAAAGGAGAGAAAGTATTCCTGAAGTTTTTCAAACCTCATCATTTCTTAGAAAACATTGAATTCTAGGAATTATCTAAATCATCCAAGATGTTTCGACTAATAAAACTGGCCACTGAAGTATTTCTCTTTTCTTTTTTTTTCAAAATTCACGCTTGTAAATATATTTTAATGTTTGCAGGTGTATTAAAAACTCAGGATAATTTTAACTACCTAATGTGATTTAGTACTTATTATTCCTAACACAGTTTATATATAAAAATTATTTGTCAAAATGAGTGATATTTGTGTGGAAGGAGGTGAAGGGTCCAAAATATTTCAAGACAACATTTTAGAATAAATAAATATTAAAATATGTACATAGCAACAGCAATATCTGTATGAGAGTTAATCATCACACATTGTGTTTTCATATTTCTCCAAATGGCAAATTTAAAATCTGACTTGGAATGAATCACACTGTCTAGATGAGTGTTGCATTAGTAACATTTTCAATGCAAAGTGGAAGCAGGATGCTTCTATTCATTATCTGATGTCTTAATCCAAAAGAAGACAGGCAACTGAAAACATTCTTCATAAAAGCTGATTTTTAATAAAAATGTACCATCGTGCTTTCTCTTGTACTTCAGTAACATTTTAATGACATGGAATTCCTGAGAAAAGCTCATTTGTTTTGGATATATATTGGAACTCCACTTGAAATCACATTTTCTTTAATAAATCAATGTTATTCTTACCTTGCATGTGGCATACATTGCCATTTTGGGAAATAATGGTGACAATGTTATGGATGGTATTTGTACCTAGAAATTAATTAATATTAAACTAATTTTTAAAAAAAAATATTGAAAGAGAATGCAGAAAAAAAAAACATGATTTTTTTTTTTATCTTATCCAAAGAGCTTTTTCAAAAATGTTTTTTAACAGTGACATGGTAACTTAGGCAGCAATACCTTACGCAATATTCTCAGTTATTTTGATGAATTTCAGAATTCCTTCGTTAAATTCTTCAGTTTCAAGTCTGATTTTGGTCTGGAAGTATTGTCAAACTGAATTAGTGCTATTTAATAAGAAAATCTCTGGGAAAAAGCCTTCTTTAGTGTGAGTTTCTCATTGCATTTACAGATTCACTTCTACTAGTGTACTTCTATATCATCATGGGAAGCCTACAAAGGATTGACTGATTTTCACCTCAAAAGTCTAACACAAATTTGTGGATTCAAACGCCATAATAATTTGTTTAAGTACATTTCTTTGGGTAAAATGAGAGAAAATAGTGAAATTGAATTTCTATTGAAGTTTGTGAGAATGTTCATGCAGGACAGGAGACCACATCTTAGGGAAGTGCAAAGACTTGCTCTGAGGCAAAAGAAATGAGGATTGGTAAAGGGATCTGTTTAGAAAATTTAGATTACATACTGAAAGAATAGACAGAAACAGTGCAGAGACTTTATTCAGAACATTGGATTGGATCTACAGATATCATTGTCTAACTGTATGCTTTGGTGTTATCATAATCTGATGAAAACAAAAACGTTTCTCTGCTTGATTCATTGATATTACAGGCAATGTTGCCATCTACATTCTATATTTTTTTTCAAGTAATCCAAGTAGCATGTCTGTGTTTGTACATTGCAAGTCTACATAACTCTGAAAATATATGGATTACTGGAAGTACATTTCCTTTGCAAATCCGATGTAATGGGAAAATGCACTAACCTCAACACAAATATTCAGTTCTATACCTTATCCTCTCCCCAATAACATGGTTAAGGTAATTTTTAGAGCTCAGATATTTATCTTGATTACCAAAAGCAAATTTAGAAAGCTAATTCATGAGGTAAAAATAATACTGTTCTATTAATTATAAACAGTATTGTGGAATTCAAACCCATTTGGAAATACAAATGTATGGACAAAGAATTTTTTTGTTTACTTAATAAAATAAAGTTTGGCAGATATTAAATTCAAAGCTATTAAATAATTGAATTTATATGCAATACAAGTACCACGTTGCCATGATATTACAGATACTTGAGAGAGGCTTTTGGTACCAAAACTGCTGCTGTTAAGAATTGTGCACTCTAGATATTGTATTACTGCTTTCCAGATGACAACAGTGAATTTTCAGAGCATTTTAAAGTAGGCTTTTTTCAACTCTTTCTACCATTAAATATCAAATAGAATTAAATTAAATATAATAAAATAAGTTAGAAATATGTATGTGCACACAAGCACTAATAAGAAAGAACAAGGTTATAAGGAATTATGACTAGTATTTACAAAGAATTAAAGAAGACCTTATTAGAAGACCTTTTTCTATCCCTTTTATGAAATAAAAACTCAGACTGATCAGCTATACTTCTTGGAAAAGAGTAACTACAAAGGCTCCCTGAAGGCCTGAAACAGAAGTACCAAAGTTTTATAGTTTTAACTTTGTATACCTTAAAAATCAAATCATTTAAACATCCTTTAATGTCTGGTTGTAAAAGACGAAATGGCAATGATACAAGAGATTTTTTTTTTATTTCTTGATGCAAACCAAATCTTTTTCCTAAACCAATTTCAAATGGCATAATTTCAGACTGTACAGGAGGAAGTTTCATTCTGAAGGTCACACTGCTGATGAGAAATTGGTCTTCTCCAACATGTTCTCATTTATAGCATTTTCCAAACAAAATACTTACCAGAGCAAGGCTCACTGCATGCTGTGTGCCTGTGTAGCTTAAAACACATGTAATTACTCTGATGAACCTATAACATGTATGGTCTTTGGAGCACTAGAATTGATCCAAGGATGACTCTCTGCCTTTGTTCACCTCAAGGATGTTTTCCAATAGCAAACACCTTAAGCTTCTTTGTTGTTAAACAATAGGACAAGAGGAAACGACCTCAAGTTGCATCAGGGGAAGTTTAGGTTGGATAATAGGAAAAGAAATTCTTCACCAGAAGGGTTGTCAGGCATTGCAATAGGCTTTCCAAGGAAGTGGCTGAGTCACCATGTCTGGAGATATGGAAAAGGTATCTGAAAACTGCCTGTGGAAGAGGTTATGCACCTAAACATAATATAAACACCTAATATTGCAACACTGGTGTCAGCACAGCAAATTTTAGAAAAAACATTTAGAGAAAGGGATTGAGATTCCTTTTTAAGATAAAACTTTTGTGACTCATTGATCCTTGCCCACATATTTGTAAGCATTAGCACATGTCTTCACATGCTCTGGGCTGAAAGTCAGGTGCCCAGATGCTCACTGTACAAGCAGCTCCTCCAATCTTGATCTGCTTGCAGGATGCTGGTGGAGTCTGGTGGTCCTGGGCCAAACCCTGCCCACCATTCTGGGTTTTCCCAGGCTGGCCATGCCTGCAGATCTGGGATAACCTCTCTGTCCTCTGTTGAAGCCCACTGGAATGACTCTTAGAATTTCATTGCTGCCTCTCTCCTGGATGTCCAGAGAAGCAGCATGTGAGATGTATGCAATGCTCAGGTTTTACAGACTGATGCCAAGGCTGTTAGCTCCTGCCACTTATACTTCTTCAGGGTCTGCTTTTCCTGTGGCTTCCACACCCACCTGGCCCCATCATTCCTTTCCTAATGCTCCTGTTGGTGCTCTCTGTAAGAAAAAAAAAAATTCCTGCTGTTGAATGCCATGTACTTCTTGGCTTTTAAATTAGCAGATACATTATGCTACTATATTTGCTGCCCATAGTTTGATAATTCTTAAGGCAGTTATATATCAGCTCAGCTGAAAAAGGCAGAGAATGACCTGAGGGAAGCACACCTGGGGTCATGCTTCATTCAGACTGGGCAGGTCTCTTCCTCATAAGCTCTCTGTGCTTCTTTCAGTGTATTATGATTGGCAGACAACATGGGGTCTGATTCTTTGTAGAAGGGATTTTTTTGCCTATTGTGAAAGCAATAGCTGCTAGGATCCTTTGTGGTCCATGTTCAGCTCTAATCTGAGTGGGAAGGAGGTACACAAGCATGAGACTTTTCTGGGACAGATCAGCTGAGGTGAGCACCGGTGAAATGCAGAAATTTGTTGTATTTGTGGATAACTTTGTCTCTTCCTTCAGAGTCTGTTATTCTCTGGATAATTGTTTTCTGGTTTTGCTTCTGCACCCTAAAACCTTGTTTTGTCTTACTGTTAACTAAGTAGCCTGGAAGACTCTTATAAGGACCCTTCTTAAAGCTTAATTCCTTTGCAGTTTGTAAAGATGATAGCAGATGATCTCTCCTTTAACAAGTCTTTGGCATTTTCATAAAAGTTTCTTGCAGCCTTTACCCTCTGCATTTCTTCTCTAACTTCCTCAGGTTGGATGCCAGAAATAAAAGCTTCTTCCTCTGAAGTTTCTTTCTTTTAGTGGCA
This sequence comes from Toxostoma redivivum, assembly GCA_013397375.1. NCBI lineage: Eukaryota > Metazoa > Chordata > Aves > Passeriformes > Mimidae > Toxostoma > Toxostoma redivivum. The sequence goes on along the minus strand of VXBI01005956.1, from coordinate 21,841 downwards.
GCTTAATAGGAACTTTTGACACAGCCTGTTCTTATGAGTACATCTCCATGGAGAGGTTCATTTTGGACAGACAAATCACAACAGCTGTGGCTGAAGCCTTTGTGCTCTGACTGATAGCTAATCTAAAAGAAAGCTTCTAATTTTTTTTAAGTTTTTTTAAAAAGAACTATCCCTAAAAGACCTATGCTCATTCATTGTCCTAGACACAGAGCAACACAGTCAAGATGCATGGGATTGGATTTAATTAGGCTCCAGCTGTATTAACTCATCTGGGAGTTATTCAGCACTAATTCAGATAGGGCAGGTCATGATTTTTCTCTGGTGGAAGGCTGGATTGCTTCCTGATTAACATGATTGTCCACAAGATGAAGAAGTGGCCTGGTACCAAAAGCCTTGTGTACCATCTGGGTGTTGGCACTTGTAATTACCGATGTCACCACTCTCTGTGTCAGGGTAGAGAGAGGAAGGGAAGAGCATTATGATAGTGCTGTGAGGATTAGATTTGTTATCTTGTCTTGAAGACGGGAAAAATACAAAAACAGACTAATATTCCTTTAAGAAAAAAAAAAAAAGTCACTTGTCACTGCTCTGTTAGAATGCTTAGCAATATTTCCCAACATCTGAAAATAAAAGCCAGCATATACAAACGTTGTTGTAGGGAGTTTAAACCGTAGCTGAAACTAACACCAAGGTCCTGTTCATATTTCTTTGGCAGCCTCAAGCCTGTAAGCAAAAAGCAGACATCTCCTTACATGTCTACTTTTTCCCTCAACTTAGCACAGCAAGTAACTGCTAGGTATTTGTTTCCCCAAAAGAAATAATTATTCTATTTCTGTGGTTTTTTCACTCCCACAGCTGCTTCTGGCTGAACTATTCTCTTAAATTAAGTAATTTCAACAGCAGCTTATGTTCTTGGATTGTAGACTGAGAATGTATACAAAATATATGAAAATTTTAAATTTGGGGAGGGATAGGAGGAACTGGGGAAGATAGTACTCTGAAAGAGATCTGCTAAACCTTACATTAGTTTTGCTGAATGAATTAAAAATTTCAGACAAAACTGGACTGTCTATAACCTTCATAGTATTTAGAATTTTTATATTGATCTGAATTACATAGCTGCTTTTCATATATTTATGAAGTAAAATGTTTTCTTTCACAAATTAACAAAGATGGTGTTGCTTTACATGAAACATTCAAAAGGACAAACAGCATTTTCTATTGAAACTAAGTTTGAGTTTAAAAAAATAAATAAAAAGACTAATGACTCATTAGGTTCATGGAACTAACTCAGTAGAACTCCTATAATGAGAATGTTTCCTTTCTACAGAAGTTTAGGAAATATTTTGGTTCATTAGAGATAACATCTGGTCAGCTGTAAGAAGTTTTTCTTACTTCAAAAATGTTTTTATAGGAGACTCCGCTAATGCAGATATTTCCACTGGCAGCTGGTTCTAAACTGAGGATAATGGATTCATCTATCAAGGGAAACAGTATACATATTCAATTTCTTGCCACCAAAGTTATAAGGATTTCATGTAAATGTGAAAAGAAAGGAGCATAACAGATGACTTCAGGCTTGCTTAATGCTCTTTCTCTGATATTTCAACTCTAGGCATATAAAAGTGTTGTGCATTTATCTTCTAATGTTGATACATATTTTAGCAACTCAGTATACAATTGGTTCTGCTAAAAATCCTATCAGCCCTTCTGCTATACATAATATTTTCTTGAGAATGTTTTTTCATTTATTTCGCTATTTTCAGCTAAAAGTTCAAGGTAACATTACCAGTCTCACACAGAATTTTGTCACATATCTGTTTATGCCCACTGTTGGAACACTTAGCTTGGTAATTGGAGACATACATACATCAGATTAAAATACATTCAATTTTCATTCTGTTTCATCTGCTGAGATTTAGCTTTCCATTCAGTGATCTTGTCTATGATTTTAAAGATATCTTACCTTGAGAATATCAAATTATCTGTCAATTAGTTTCAGGGATCCTAAAGACTGGTGCCCTATTGAAAACTGAGCTTTGATGTGTCTTATGCTATGGTCCTTTTGCTGGACATTAGTTTTGGCAGTGGCTTCATTCTGTAATGCTGCAGCTTTTTTTCCTTTTCTTCTCTTTTTCTATGGATCCTTTAGCCCAACACAATTGCAATTCAAGCTTCTGCTAGTTTCCATTGCTTCCCTAGATTTTTTCACTTGCTGTTGGTGAATTGTTACTAGAGCAGATAGGATTCTATTTTATATCTAATACCAGAGTCTTTTTATTAAGTAGAATAATTTGTATGTATACATGTAATATACAGAGATACATATTCAGGAGTACAAAAAGAATATTCTTAATAAGCAAAGTAATTAATTTCAAATGTAAGAAATACCTTAATGAAGATTTTTTCGTGCAAGCTTAATTGGCCTTTCCATGAGTGCTAACTTCTTTAATTAGATGATCAGTCTCTCTTTGCCCTCTCAGAGTCCATGCACAGGGTTCCCTGTATTAGTGCATGTGCAGATATTCCCAGTGTCATTGTTACCATCCCACTGACATGAAAGGGGGTGCTGGTTCAAAACTCAGGAGTTACAGCTTTGTATGGATGACGGATCCCACCCTCTGGGGAGTTATGTTTGGAAGGGAGGAATTCTGTGGGGAGGCTAGCTGTGGGGCTGGGTGCACAGGCATGCACACCTGCCTAGAGGAATGGCACCTCTTTCTCCTGCATATTTCAAGGTGGATGAAATGATACTTGCTGCTCAGGAACAACAAGCAGGCAGTTCCAGTGAAGAATTCCTAAGCAAGTTAACGGTGCCCTCATTTTAGAGGTGTAGAAGGGAAATGTTGTGAATTGAGATTGAAAATTTTGTGTAGGAAAGTAGGTAGGTCAGACTAGTCTGGAGCAGGTAATTTTGTTCTCCTTGTCTTCCAGAGTAGTTCTGAATGGTCATTTTGACCAAATCTCTGCCTCTCAGAGTAAGCATAAAAATGGATGAGTCATACTTACATTAACTTCAGTTCTTATACTTATCCTGAAATAAGTGGCAACTTTGTGGGATAAGGTCCAGGTTTCTAATGCAGCATGTGCCTGCACTAATGTTCCCGAGAGTTGACATCAACACACAAGGCTGTGTGTGATATAAAATTGTGTCAGTGTTTTATTCTCCTTTGTGTATGCTACTTTATATCACAGGAACAAGAAGCATGGCTTTCCATTGAGATCAAAAACTATTTTCTGGATAAGAGAGGAATGGTGTGACTCAGGAAACCCTGCAAAATTCCAAAATCTGGAATAGACATCTGCTGTCTGCAGTAAATATCTCTTATCATCTCTTGTCTGATTATATTCTTGACCTACTCCTGTCTCTGCTTTCTACTCCTTTTCCATGTTCTTGTCAGCTTTGCCTTTTGATTCCAGTCCCGTCCTTTCCCTACTCTACCTGTTCCTTAAATTTATGTGAATGTGTTTTTTAAATATGTACCCTCCTGGTTTTGCAACAATGTAGAATCATTAAAATTCAGTATAAAAGGATTGGATTTTTCATTGTCATTTTCTGCTTTACTGATAATTTATCAAAGCGGAATTTAGATTCTGTCTTTCATTTCTAATGCGTATTTATCAAATTTCATACTAGAACTATTGCTTTGTGGGCTTTACAGTTTTAGCACATTGATATTCAACATGCCTCTTCCTATTCTTCCAGAAACCAACTTTGAAAAAATTCAACCGTGGATAAACACAGGAAAAATATGTTAGTATCATTTAGAAGAGTACCTTACTTTACTTCCTCTTCTTAATATAGATAATAAAGTCTTATATAATTCTGAAGTTTTTACTAAAAGACACCTGGTGAGTAAGGTTGCCTGGAAAATGTGGTTCATCATTAAGTCTATAATGAAACAAAAGATGTGTAATTTTGCTTTGCAGGTTTCAAAGATCTGTATTTCATGGCACATGCTGCATTATAAAATAGTATTTTGTAGGTATCTCTTTCCACACTTTCTGTTTCAGAACTCCTAACTCTCCTCTGAACTAAAACAACAAAAGACCCTTTCTAATTCAATTTAGTAGAGGGCAAAAAGGCAAAAGGCAAGCTGTCTTTTTTTTTTTTTTCCAGAATGGTTTTTGATATCACACACAGTGGACTCACTATTCAACCAAGAAGTATGAATACAGCAATTAACCTGACATATTTTGTAATTGTATTTAGGTATGTGAAAGGGCTGAAATTTTCCTGCACCTACTATTCTTAAGTGAGCATGAAAATGGAGACTAATATGTGTGCAAGTTCACACTGGTAAAATATATGTTCCTTTCAAATAATATGCATTACAAGTTAGTTTGAAGAAAGAATTCTGTCTTTAAATATGTAATTAAAATGAGGATGAAGTATACCTGACTTCTTGCTGTTAAAAATTATGCATTGCCATTTTTCCCTGATAAGTATTAATCGTGGAAATCAAGAAGTCTGTGTCAGATTCTGTGTTTAATTTTCCCACACATTGTGTAAGCAGGAGAATACTATATAATCCTGAAGGAAAATGTAGTCATTAAAGATTGCTTAATGATATCATGAAGGAAACGAGGATCAAAGTTATGTGCTTTGTATTTTCTTTATTTTGCTAAGACTTAGGGAAAAAGCTAGAATTACCAGAAATGCTTGTCTTCACTCAGACTATCAGTCCTTTAAATCTCTAGTGAAGTGAGCCACGTTCCTCTACATCACACATAGATGTGGCACTTGGGGACATGGTTTAGTCGTGGGTTTGGCAGTGTTGTTCAACTCTATGACCTTGGACATCTTTTCCAACCTAAAGAGTTTTATAATTCTATGAACATTTTCATATCTTTTTTCCCAACCTTTCCTACCCCAAAAGAAATTAACAAAGCTGTTTTTTTTTTTTTTCCTGGAGGAGGTACAAAAACTCCTTCTGCTTCCTATTTTGTGTGTGCAGGTTCTCTTCTGTGGCTGCTCTTCCATCCCCAAGCAGATCAGCTGTTTATTGCTTGTGGTTGCACAATAACCATTGCTTCTACAAGGCAGGATTAGTAAAGGCAGTTGATGCTACTTTTTGTTTGTTCAGGATTTTTTGGTCTTCATTATTCCTTTATCTACTTTGAACTTGTGCCAGTAATTTACAATAGGGTGTTATACACTTGTCAGGCAAGTTACTATACTAATTTGTGGAACAGTTCTAAGCAGGATTATCAACGTGGGACTCTTCCCCCCCTCCCCTCAACTATATTTTTACTATAATTATTGTTTTTACACATTAGCCAGAAAAATCAGAAATGATGTGCTAAGAGTGTAGATTCAGTCTTGGTGAGATGAATCCTACTGTCTGCTTCAGAAGATTCATTGTTGTTTTTTATTTTTTTTTAAATAATTAACCTTTCAGTTTATTTAAAGTATTTAAAATAATTTCTTTCCCTTTAGAAATACATTTTGCTGTTGAATTGTGTTATACAGAAGTGAGTCAATTTATTTAAATTACTATTCTGCATGTTGGAGATAAAAATAAATATATAAATAAATTAGCAATTTCAGACATCTTTGACAATTTCTGAATGGAACAATGGGAATAGTTAAACTGAAAAAAATGAGGAAAATAATACATGCTCACCTTTTAATTCTTTAAGTTGAAATGTGAAATGCTACCTCAAAAGGCAAGAGTGAATCTCACACCTTCAGCATTTTAAATCACTGTTTTGCTGTCAAGAATGTCTGAGTTAATTAATTTAATGTCTTGACTTCTATTTAAGTAAACATAAATGAACAACAGAATATTATTCCTAAACAGCCCATGTTGATTAAACGACCTTACCATAAGAATATTGCATTGAAAGGTTGACACCTCAAACAAAACCGGATGGATTTTCTATAAGTAAAAATTCCATGTTTTTCCTCCTGCATCCAGTTCTGCAGAACTTTCTTCAAAGGCAGATTTAAAGATTTCCAAAAAGGTAGAAGTGCCCAATCTGAGACATAAGAGAAAGCCTGGCTTTGAGAAAGCACCTTAATTGTCCAGGTTTTATATAATGGGAAAAAGCATTTAACTGTGTGTTTTAAAGAATTTTTTTTCAGTATTTAGAGTGTGTTTGTATGGGGACTTCCAAAGACACTCAAACTGTCTAGAAAATTCACATGTACATGCAGATATAATCCAGAAAATGTCTTACAATGCTCTTAATATGTTCATTTTTTCTTGTTCTCCTCCTTATAAGAGGAGAAGATGTGGATGACCACAATGAGGTCTCCCCTCAGTCTCCTCCAGGCTGGACAAACCAAGTGACCTCAGCCACTCCTCACACAGCTTCCCCTCCAGGCCCTTCACCATCCTCATGCCCTCCTTTGGACACTCTCTCATGGCTCCATGTCTTTTTTTATATTGTGCCACCCCAAACTGCCCCAGCACTGGAGGTGAGGCTACCCCAGAGCAGAGCAGATGGGACAATCCCTCCCTTGCCCAGCTGGCCATGCAGATGAGAACAGGGCTGAGCTTATGAATCACACTCCTGTTTACGCTTTCACTTTTTTTTAAAAAACTGGTGTGAGAGAAAACTGAAGAGGGCTTAATAAGCTTAATCAGTCATTCCCAAAGAGCAGTCACATGGAAATCCAGCCATCAGCTCTGGCAACTGGTTGCAGAAGCCAGCAGAAGAGAGCAGCCCTGGGGAGCCCATGCGCAACATAGGTTCTGTGGCTGGCATAACGTCTACACAAGGGATATTTGTCTAGTTGTGCTGAGCAGAGTCAACTCAGCTTGTGGGATCGGACAATTTTAATCCAGATAAAATAAACACCTGCCTGTGAAGCATGGGAAAGGGAAGTATAAGTGTTGGGGAAAAAAAAATAGAACTAAGAGTATATTTCGCAACTATTGTTTGGGAGGTTTTCCCTTCATAGTTAATGAGAATTTTCTTTCTTTCTTCCTATATATTTTTACTAAGATAATGTTAGATATAAATAATAATTTTTTTTACTAAGATACTATTAGATATAAATATTGGAAAGTATTGAAGATCATGTGAGATGCTGTCATGATGTAACTGTCTTTACCATTACATTTAAGATTCCAAATAAAGGTTTCCCCTGGGAGAAAGCAAGCATGCTTTCAGATATTTGGGGGTTTTTTTTATGTTTACTTTTGTTTTCATTCCTTTACTTCAGCTTTGAGTGTTATCAAGAAATAATGGCAAGTTTTCTACCCTCCTGTTCCTATGCATCATTTGCTGCATCAACGGGGGGGTTCCTTTTTCTGAAAAAACAACCACACAAACCCACAATTTATTTATTTTTAAATTTTTTTAATTTTTTTTTTATTTTTTCCAAGAAAGATCTTTGTCTTGCTTACTCTTCTCCAAAAGCTTGTATTGACTAGCAGTGATGCAGAATGTCAGGCAAATGCTTGCTACTACTTAGGAGCTATGCTTACTTAGCCTCGGTTCTATTAATAATGGTGTGAAAATAACAGTGCTATAATAAGCAAAGCTGTAAATGCAAGTCTAATAATTTTATGCTGCCATCTAGTTTATAGGCTTTATGAAGACTGCAGTTAGAGTGTTATGAAGAGTTATACAGATCTTTAATTGCACAATCTTTTAAATTACGCAGTCCATGAACACAGTTTTTTCCAGTGCCTCATACTGAAGCAGTTAATTTTATATCCCCATAGTTCCAGATATCAAAGAGTTTCTTTGTCTGTGTTTCCATATCAGCCAAGTTCTGAGGTTTTCTAATTTTCTTTTCTCTTGACTGTTTCTTTCATAGCTACGTTCTGAAAATGGCTATGTGCAAAATTGCCCCTAGTTTTAATTTTCAATGTCTAAAGTTTCACTAGAAAAAAACGACTTACATTTTCTTAGTGGAGAGCGGGAGCCAGTGGTAATTCAGTACATGCCAGCATATGATATATAGTGACCCTACAATAAAATCAAAAAAGCCTTTTTTCCCCCACACCAAGCAAGTAGTTGGAGCTCAAGGTTTACTAAATGTGGTCTTTGATTAAATAAATAAATAAATACATACATTTATCAATTTTGATACCTGTTTTCAGGTATGAAGTGTAGGTCCTAATGTGTCTAAGAAGAAAAGAACACTTTATATTTGTCTACCTTTCTGAAAATATTATCTGTGCTTGATTTGGTATGGATTTCACGGTTAGTCAGTTCTGCAGAGTCAATTCCCAGAGAGGACTAGGGGTCAGTCTAGGGCTGAGCTCATGAACCTTCTGGGAAAGAAAATGACCTTTAACAAGCAAAATTTGCATTGCATTAAAAGTATATCCTACTGTGCAAACTGGGTAAATTTTTAATGTATGTTGGCATGTGTTTCTGAATACAGTAGAAGTATTTTTCACATCCAGAAAAACATTGTCTCCAATATATGTCAGTGGGAAGTGAAAGGGGAATGACACAAGGACGGGAGACAGCTTATTTATATATATTTTTTTGAAACTTCCCACAAAAATGTTATTAGATTACATGAATTCTCTTAAGAATCTGTTCCTCTTTCTCTCCCTTCTTATCAATTATGCATGCAAGTGCCTGCAGTATATATACTTTGTGTACTGAGAAAATGACCCAGAGGATATCTACATTTTCCTTGGGAAAACAAGCTAAAAGCAAACAAATATAGTTTACCTCAAGATATTTCATACTTTGCTGAGATTGGGTGATTATGTACTCAGTTGTAACTGGTGGGGAAGTCACTGAAAAACTCAAGATTGAAGGACTGTAATGACAAGCAGGAAAAAAAAATAAAAATTATGCCTAAATTGACTATCCTCTGCTTTAAGAGCTATGGCCAGCTTTTCTCCAATGCACATTTTCAATCACAATCCACAGAGGTAGATGAGAAATCCTTTAATTATGTTTCAATTCTTTGAACTGTAACCTCAAAATAATCTATTCACAACTCAATCTTTGGGTTTATGGGGTAATCTTCTACAGAATATCATTCCTGTGTTGTTTCTTCATTGTAGAAAGATGGATTTTTAAAAGATGGAAGAAGGATTTTTAAAAATCTGAGTTCAGAAAAATGCCTTTGAGTGAAAAACAACAACAGATGTCTGATTATTCCATGGAAAACTTATTGTCATTCATTCTAAATCTCCTCTTGATATAATTTAACATAAATAACTCAGAATAAGTAAAATAGAGTATGAAAAATGTCATTTGACAGAGATAAAGTTATAAAGTAGTTTAAAGTGGTTTCAGGATTTTACTAGCTGAATTAAATGTTTACTGCAGGTGTATGGATGCTTCATCTGGAGAGAAAGGCACATTGAAGCTTTTGTCATTTATATATATTGGCATAAACACACAATTCACCTTCCCAATCATAAACAGAAATATATATCAATTGTATTTTAAGATGCTGAGACAATACAGTGTTGTATATGAAAGAACAAATCTTACTGCCTTCAAGAAATCAATTAAATTTAAGAGAATATTTGTAGGCAGTGATGCACCATGCACTAGAGCATAGGAGCAAAATTTTTATTAGAAACCAAGCAAATTATTAGCATTCTTCCTAATTAATATTGAGGTATGTTGAAAGTGCTAGAAATAAGGGTATACAAAATAAGGTAAGACAAAAGGATAGAAAAGCAGTAATCTTCTAGAGAAATAGCTTATTTTACATTATTAGTTGAAAGAAAATCAAATTATTCACCAATTCTTAAGGGTTAGGCTTCAATTAAAGTTTCATTTCTTCATGTTTTAAAAATTATAGTAAATGGTCAATGCCTCGCAAGTCTCGTAAGTACAGTAGTAACTATTGATGCAATTCATAAACATAAAAATGTTAGGTGACTCTTACAAGAAAATTTGGCATCTATCATTTCCCATTTTTATCCTAATTCTTTAAAGGGAAATGCTACATATTTGCACACAGTTAAAAATTTTATAATTTCCATTTTAAAATTATGAAAAGCCTTTTCCACTGGAATAGAAATACCAGGCTTGGGTTACAAGACAGTGAGACTTGTATTAAGGGATAGGCTAGTGTTCAATTACACTTTCTGACTTTCTTGATAATATCTAGTTATTTACATTGGTTGTTAAAGTGTTTACATTGATTTATATATTTCACAAATTTTAAAATACTTTTTAATGCTTTTTAATTCCATTTTTATTATTTCCATGGTGGGATACTGAAATACTTCTTGAAGAGTGGAAAATCACTTTTGTTTTTCTGGTTTTATCTTCCTCTATGAAAGATAGCAATTTAAATCCAAGTATGAAGAATTCTGCTATTAATTTTAGGGACTTTGTTTCTCCTCAGTCTGCTAGACTGTTTGCTAGAGAATAGGACACTGTGCTTCCTGAATAAGTCTCTCATGTCTAGATCCACTTGGATCTAAGGAAGAAGAAGGTGAATGGTTTCATGTAGAATTCAGGGACCAGCTCCAGGTCTTTGGACTTCATCTGCCTTGGTTTAGTTACCCGAAGTTTTCATGAGCTTTTCTGCTCCTATACCTTTTATTTGGGAAAGAGAAATACCAGTGTTTCCATGGATGAGATATGAAACTGATATCAAGCTATTGTAGATATAATTAGGTTCCTGAGTATACCATGTTAAGTTTTCCTTAATGATACTTAAATATACATATACCTTATATTAATTTTGATATTTTTTTTCTAACTGAAGTTAGAAAATAGTTCTAACAATATTGTACAGTTTTAGCTGTCAAAAGGGGGAAAAATCTGTTTTTATTAGGAAAATATGCACTGCAATGAAATATATGATGCGATATAAAACCTTCAAAGAAAACAAACAAACAAAAAAAAATCCATGTAACACCTTAAAATGAGACTTAATGCAAGGTTCCTTTTTTCCTAGTTCACAAAAAAGGAATAAATTGCAATAGAACTTTTCAATGCACTTTTCAGCTTAATGGATCAAGTTGAATAGGTCTCTTTTAACCTGGATTATCACTACATGGGTATTGAAATAATGTTCCTTGTGAGCTGAAATTTCATCTTTGGTAATAAAGGGAACTGACGGAGTTTTTTAGAAGTTAACATCATTATTATGAAGCCTCTTTCTATCTTAGCATTAAACTATTGGAGCCAATTATGGCATGTCATTGTTTTGACAACTAATGCTTCAAACAAATATGTTAAAATAACTGTACTTGAAGATTATGGTAGCTATTCATTTATAGTTTATTATTTCTTTTAGTCATACCCTAAAATTGATTCCTTAAGGACATAATAAGATGCTTATCTGGTATTGCTTTCATTGTATGAGAGAAGTTCCTGGCCCTACACCATAAAATGGCACAGCTTTCTATAAATTCCAAAAGTCTAGTTCCAACTACTGACAGCTCCTGTGTCAGACTGGAGCTTCCTACAAATACTAAGTAAGTGTGGCTGAAAATGTGCAAGAGTCACAGATATATGCACATAATTCTTAATTACAAAGAAACAATTCTTAGTTACAAAGAAACCCCAAACTGAAAAGGGGTGGAAAAGAACATGATAAAAACTAGTAAAAGGGCAAATCTAAAAGCTGAAAGCTAACAAAGGAAATTCAGGTTGAGTTATCTTACTGATTCAAATGACTTTACCATAGATACTGTTGTTGTACTAGGCAAATGAAAATTTGTGAATTGTGTCTTTTATTGTAACATCATCAGATATAGAAATGGAACAGTTATTAATTGTGTTTTCTGTTTAGATTTGTATTCGACCAATGCTGTGTATCCTCTAAAATTTCCAGTCTATTTTCTATTTCCTGATATCAATGTTTTATTCATTTGATGCTAGATCAGGCTTGTACCATAAAAGATGAGGAAGGAGCAAATTCAGTCAAAGCCAAACACCTGAGGTATTGAGGCATGTACAAAATTTTGTACATTGAAAATATGATTTTTTCAGCAAGTGGGAGAATACCAGAAGAAAATAGGATCTGCCAGGCTCTTCCTGGGGACACAGCATGTTCCTTGTTCAGTATTTGATCTATAAGTTTTCACAGTTCAAATTGCAGTGATAAGCATGAAATTAAAATTAGAAGTGGCAGAATATGGCTGCAGCCTTTAAGAACGTTTGCTCATTTGTGAGCATTTGGTGAACACGAGGTCAGCATAGTGTCCCAGAAAATGGCATTATATCCCATAAAATACAGTTACACTTATTGCTTAACTACCTGTAAAGTTCTCTGACAGAATCAAAGCTTAAAGATCAAACTTGCCTAATCTGCATGTGGCAGCTAGTAGAGCTAAAGTACTGAACACATTATTCCATCTCTTCATCAGTAAGGCTACACACAGGTTTTACAGAACTGATTGAAAATCTTCAGCTAGGATCGTGCGAAAATATGAAGTGGAACATTGATTAAATAGTTATATTTTAAGTAAGTTGCTTGAGTATCCTCATTTTTTGCTCTCCAGTCTTCTTTTCGATGAAGTTCAGCACTTTTGCCTTCTGACTATTGAAACTCTTCAGAGAAAGCCACACTTCTTTGGTAGTAATCAGAGCCCTGAACGGCATGGGATTGTTCCCCTGGTTTGGTTGGTTCTCAGATTAAAGGATATTTGATTTTTTTTTTCTGGGTTGTCTAGAATTAAAATATGTCTGAAAAGTAGTTTAGAATAAAATCTTCAAACAGAGGTCCAGGCTGCAGTCAGCAAAATTATTTGAAGGGTAACAGAGTGACTTGAAGGACAGGCACATACTGAGGAGATTTCAAAAGGCTGGAAAAGGTCACAGTAAGGGAGAAGGGGCTTACAGGTAAAAAAGATAGAATAGAAGGATGAACCAGGGAGGTGAAAAGGACAATAGGTCTCCAGAATATAATACATAGTGAAAATTGAATCCATAAAAGATGGAAAGCAACACGGGAATAATAAAGATATACTACCTGTGCACTACAAAGTCTGATGAAAAATTAAAGGGGAGATTCTTTCAAAAAAGGCTATTTGAAGACGAAGTGAGGCTATAGAAAAAAATTTTGTAGATCATGATCAGAAAGCTTAGAAAATATGGGAGAAAAAATAAAAGGGAAGTCTCTGAAGTAATATAACTGACAAGGCTGACAGCCTCCTAACCAAACTGATGAACATAATGAGCATGTGGAGTTACATATTTTAAAATCTGTTGAACAAATGTAATACTTGAGAATGCAAAATGCATTAATGAGCTTATTTGCAATGCCACTGACCATAGCGAATTTTAGAAGGGAAACTAAGCTTTTCCGAGAAACACTGAAGGAAAACTAAACCAAAAGATTTTTGCTTTGTAAGAGCAAAACTCGTACAAAGAAGTTAAGTGACTGATTTTTTAAAATATGTCAGTGTTGATTAAGTAGATTAAAATGCTACATGAAACACAGATATTCAAGAATAGCCATTCCAAGTATTTGCCTTGAGTTTCCACTGGCACTAAATATGGAATTAGGCACATAGCAACATGTATACTAAAAAAAAAAAAAAAAGCAATTATTATAAATTACATTTTATAATACAGCTTTTTTAAGCTGAAGAAGTACTACCAGTAAGAATTTTTGGATTTTTTTTTCTGTGACTTTGCCTCTGGTCTTGAGAAATATTAAAGTTGTTGTGATGTTATTTGTTGAAGACAGTAGACATCAGGGCATGTCATGTCATAGAAAAGGTACAGGGTATTTCCTCTTTTGGTATGAATCTGACACTAATTAAAAAGTGAATTTTGATGTGCCTGGTAAGAATGTGGAGCCAGGCTATTTTTAATGGTACTCAGACAATGGGCACAAGCTGAAACACAGCTTGTGAGGAGTCTGTGTTGTGCCCTCTCAAATACTGGGGTGCCACTGGGATTTGTTTATATACACAGATGTGCAATTACTGCGTGTATATTTTTTCTTAGTAGCATTAACCTATCAAAATGCATCACCAAAGACTTTTGTTCTTAGAATGATTAACTTTGAAACTGTCTTCAATGAATGAAGATGGAATTGAATATTCCAAATGTGGTTTTGAATACCAACAGTAGCTTATTAATCTTAAATGATTTTGAATGTATTTGGTATTAAATGAAATTGATATATAATAGCTATAATGACACCAATTTTCAGAACTTTTAAGTTGACCTGGGCCATTTTTACCTCATCATCTTTGAAATCACAATGAATCTAAGTATTTGTGTAAGGGTTTTTCAAACAGAGGTGAGTTTTCATGATGGTAAATGACTATCACTCACGACACTTTAATTTTTTCTTCTTTAGGTGCCTAAACTTTTAACTACTCTTAAAAATTACTTGCTAGGTTCACCTTCTTATAGGTAATACCAAATTGCAAAGTGAAATTACTCTTTCAGTCTTCCTAGCCATCAATTTTTATTCCCTATCCCTATATCTATATCCCTAGAGTACCTAATTTTGATAGAAAATGTTCTTAATCTCTAGACTCTGAATTATGTGAATCTCAATCGTATTGCTGTTGATGGTTCTGCCTTCTTAATGGTTATAAATATTTAACAGTAGGTGTCATTAGACTAATTAGTGGTAAATGCTCTAATCATTTCACATGTGAACCCTTACAAAATTTTCCTGTGTAATAATTGACACATAAAATCTGTTTAAAAACACCAAAAAACAAAACAAAACAACCCAGAAACCAAAAAAAACCCCAAAACCATAAAAATCTGTTCTACACATAACTTCTTTCTATTGTACCATCTCTCAGCTGGGCCATCTACCAGTTTGTACCTGAGATTGTCCTCAAGGTTTGAAAGATATATCTTCACATGCAGAATCAGCTTTTTTTTTTTTTTTTTTTAGTAGACAACTGAAAGTATAAATGTTAAAGCACAGAAATACATCTACAAACTATATTTGAAAGTTGTGCAGTTGGTAGACTGCTGCTCACCAACTATTAATACAGAATAATAATACACAGGGTGTGAGTGTGAGGGTGGCTGCCAAGGGGCTTCGGTCCCAGCGCAGGTATTGGAGTGTGCCTGCCAGAGTGGCTCCTGCATGACCAGACAGGCAGCTCCTTTAACAGCTGGAAACTATTAATCCCTTGTTTTGCAGATAGTTGCAGTTATAGTGAAATTTGTTGTTGATGTATAGGATTTTTAGGTATGTGATTACATGTTATAACGAAGTGGCTGTTGGTATGAAAACTTTGACACAAAACTAGCACAGTGATCTGTAAATAGAAAGATTTAATGTCAAATAGACGCACTTCAAGAAGGTTTTCTATGTGCTTGCATATTTTCTATGTGTTTCGCAATGTTTTCACTTGTGGAAGCTATTGGGAATTAGTCAGTAATTAGTGAGATTAGTGTGCAGGCATCATGGCACTAACACTCAGCAATATGGTCATCTCCCCTTCCCCACCAAGAGCCATTCATCAGAATCTAGTCTGAAACCATTTGCTGTATTAAAACTATTGAGTGCTTATATTTTTTCACAGAAATAGGATAAGCTTGTTCTAGATCTTCCTTTTGAGCTGTATACAGTATCTACCTGACACTTACAAATACCAATCAGAAAGTAGTCAGCTGTTTGTTCCTCCATGTTTGCTTTTCAAAATCGTTGCTGACCTTTTATAACTGAATTCAAGTGGTTCTTTGCATAGCCAGCTTTACTGAGCCTCAGCACCTTGCCTGTTTGGTGAGATAAAGCAAGCAAACATAATTTCCCCTGTTAGGAGGTGGTGAAAGCCAGCTGGAGTTCTCAGAGGAACCATGTGGAAGGGGTGGGAGATCTGCAAGGTCGTAACGGGAGAGCAGGCAGAGTCTGTGGGCAGAAGTGATGGTAATATATCACATCATATGCATTTTGGAGGGATCCAGGATACATCTTGAATTTCATGAATATTTGAAGCTTAAGTTTTCCTGCTGGTTGTGGTGAGATTTCAGTCTTTTGAGAATCCCTGTGCTGTTTAAGATCACAAATTTTTGCATTACTTTCTTATCTTCATTTTCTAATAATTCACTTAGCTAAAACAAAAAGACCTTATGAAATCAGAGCTGCAAGTGTGGCTTTTTCAAGTGGTAATTTCAGTTGCCTATAAATATTAGTGAAATAGTAAGTAATATGAAGTTATATGTTTCTTTATGTCAAATGGATGAAGACCTTGTGCTCAAGACAGAGTGACTTCTTGGGGCTGATATGGTAAGATTGAATTTTCCCATAAAATAGGGACAGCTGTAGATGTTCCTTGGTAATTTCAGTCTTACCCTGTTTCAACAGATTCAATGAAATAAAAAGGAAATTAACAACACCCTGCTAAAATGCTTTCATAAAAACATCGTTTCAAAGTAGCAAGCTTACTTCACACTTCCTTGTGAATGTAAATTTAACACCAACAAAACACTAAGAAAAATTAAACCTTGAGAATGAGTGGGTATTTCAAAAGCAATTAAGAAATGACACCCTCCTTTTTCCTGTGAACTTTTTCATAAAGCAGTTCTATCAGTAATTCAAAAGCATTTTGTGTCTGTTGTGCTTGTATAACTCTGAACCCCAGAACCATTCAGCAAGTAGTATGAGAATGTTTGATTGATAATAGAGAAAAAAAATACACACACACAAACAAGAGAGTGAACCCAACCCCAAGTAACTAAAAGTGAAATCTAAGTTGTCTTTTATTACCAGGATTGATGAGGCATGGAAAAGAAAGAACCCATTGTGAGATACATATCTCATGCTTTAGTTTTCAGGGCTGATAGATGAACTTTTACATATAACAAGAAAAGCCAAAAGAATATAAGGGGAGGTGGTTTGAAACACTTAACATGCTAACTAGGTTGCTAGTTACCCTCAACTCACAAATAATGAGGAAAGTTTAATATATGATTTGTATTATTTTAATCAAGTATTAAAAAAAAAAACCAAACAAAATTGTCACAAGATCCCATAAGAGAAAACCACAAAAGTTCTATAGAGATGGCAAATATATTTTTTTTTAAATCATGCTTCTACAATATTATTAGAAGTTACACATTTCAAAAGCACCCACTTTTTACTAGGCAACTTAATCCTAGTTTTAAAGCCCTTAAAGAGCCTTAATCACATGGATTTTCAATATCACTTAGGGCCAACAGGCACAGAGAAGTTGCTCCAGGGCCATATGTTCCCAAGCCTCAGCTGCTCTGCAGTAATTGCCTTCACTTTGCAATAATTGTGATTTAGTCCACAGCAAACGCCTTTGGAGGTAATTCCACCCACAATTAGAATGCCAAAGGGACTTTTCACACAATGGAGGCAGAAACTGACAATGCCACTGATACCTAGTAATTTCTTTGCATAATTTGTTTGTATATTATAAATGTAATACTAAATGATATCCATTTCAAAAGTGCAAATAGATATCAAAATTTTTAAATCAAGTCAAACTCTTTATAGTATCAATACATAAGTATCTTTAATTGCCCTTTGAAAGATTTTCAAATTATATTTATTTATCACATAAGTTCATTAATGTTTTCTTTTAATCCAAATATTTTACTCATTATGTACGAAAAAAATAAGTAGCATGCAAAAAAAGTTGTATTTTTTTCTAACATGGGAGATACATTTTCAAACTGTTTAACATATGCTACTTAAATACATTAAATAAAAAAAAGGGGGAAGCAAAACATCAAAAACGATTATCCTATTACAGTACAGGAAATTGATAAATATTTTTTATCAGGTGATTTTCTAAGGTTCATTTTTCCAATCTATAAAAATTATTTTAGTTAAGAAAATGTTTTGTTGGTATGTTTTATTCATTCTAAGTATGTTGGGGTTTTTTGCATCTATTTCACTTCCAGTTTCCATGCTCACTGGGATTTAATGTCTGAGAAATCATATCAGTGAACAAAAGGAATTGAGTCATGGTGTAATTTTCTTTCTAATTCTAGAGTGGATCCTTGAATAATGATAGAAATTGTATTCCAGAAAGGCAAGTAATAATCAAGTACTTAGGGTAAAAGCCTTAAAGCACCCATTTTCTTGTGTGAGAAAAAGACTTTGGGAGTGGGGTTTGCATGTTTTTAAATTGTCACTATTGGCCAGGGGAGCAGAAATGGAGCTTTGGATTTCATTAACCACATTGTTGCTCCAGTCAGTTTGAGATGTGGTTGGTGTTCTGCATGAGCTGGCCTCCAAATTCCTGCCCAGCCACAGTTGGAGTTTTCACACAGATTTAGAACTCAGCCTCACCTAAGAAAACAAAACAATTTTTAGATATCTGTTTCTCACATTTATTTATAGAAGGAGTTCAAAAGTCAAGGTATATCTTTAAATTTCCCTTTGGATTCAACTGGGGGTGAGTTGCAGAGGCAGCTTTCTGAGCGGTGTTTTCCAAACAGCTGGTTGTGGTGGTGCCAGCCTCAACCATAGAGCCCTTGCAGGCACCATCCTCACCTAACCCAAGCCCTTGCATCAGCCACAATTAGATTAATTGCATTTTCTGGAGAAAAGCAAGGGCTTTAAATACAGAACACCTAATGAGTTCTTGTGGTGATATGACAAGGAAGCTGGGATGAGCCCATGTGTGTTTCAGTACGTGTCTGGATGACAATAATTGATGTCCTGTCGTGGTTGTCAGCTATCTCTCAGCTGAAGCATATGGCATCTGACTGAGCTCAGAGCCAGCCCATACGTCACTGTCAGTGTCAGGGTGTGTCTTTTCTCAGTGCAGGGGGTACCTGGTAGGACACCAGCATCAAATTATGGTAGGCCTGGGAGCTGATTCTCCTCATGATTAATGACACTAATTGAAGTTAAAGTCTGTGCACACATCAAGGGCAGAACAGAACCTTCCCAATTTGTCTCTTTTTAAACAGCTGACACCCACTCTTCATGGAGAATTTCCAGTCAATGTAGGTTGATAAACATTTACAGTTCCTATTATTTTTTAACCATGGGATCCTAATAAATCCCATCATATCAATTTTGATAGGATATATTTGTGCTCTACCTTTTTTTTTTTTTTTTTTTAAGGGAAAGCTCTGGGATCATGCATGTTGCATTCTGCTAAGTATCTCTTTAAAAATTCCCAACCTTTATTAATGATAATAGGAGTGACATCTTATGTCCTAACTGATTATGTTGAAACTCAAAAGTTTGTATCAGAGTTATCAACATAGAGGGACAGTTGTCAACTCTGTCAGTAAGGACAGGTCAGGTTTTATGTTCTGTTTCTGGGTGATTTACTGGTTTTCTGGTTATTGATGAACAAAATGCAAATCTCTATTCTGATGCTTGGCTATGACCAGAAACATGGAACAAATGAAGTATTTGTTTCTAATTTGTGATTGCTGAAGAGAAGTGAGCTCTTACAGCTCAAAAATTATGGAGCTTATACTACTCTGATTTATGCTACTTCAAAAAAAACCTAAACATTATCTGTCATTTAAAGGATACAATGAATAGCCAATTATGTCTGGGTAGTTTGAAATCCATGCTATTGTACAGTTCATGTCTTCTTCACAAACTTTTTATCATAATGAATAGTGAAGGCATTTCACAAAAAAATTATGCATGTCTAAAGTTTGGAACTGTTTAAAATAGTAAGTAGTAACTGTTATTAGCACAGATTTGAAATAAAACTAAAACCTCATAAAATATTAATTACTTTTCAACCACAAAAGTATAATTTTTGATCTATTTATTTTTGCTTACCCAAAGGAACCCCAGGTTAGTATGAAGCCTGTGTAGTCTGCAAATCTGAGGTCTTATAAAAGCATTGGAAAACTGGAGCTTTATGAAAGATATGGTTTGCAACCAATGTCAGAGCAAGACTTCTTCACTGTGAGGGTGACTGGGCTCCAGCACAGGTTGCCCAGTCTGTGGAGTCTTCTTCCCTGGAGATATTCAGAAGCCATCTGGACACAATCCTGGGAAACCAGCTCCAGAAAATCCTGCTTGAGCTGAGGGGTTGGACAAGATGCACTCCAGAGGTCCCTTCCAACATCAGCAATTCTATGATCCTGTGAGTTATGTCAAATATTTTTATTCTTAAAATTTTTATCTGTTAGAAGATTCTTTCCCCAGCTCCTTTTGTAGCAAGAAAATCTGTGTATAAAGAGGCCTATTATAAGCATTCTGCTTAAATTTGTAAATTTTTTTAAGAACAAAAGGGATTGGTGTTCTGATATTCACCAACAAAAAAGGGTGGGTTTTTTTTACTTATTTCCATATTATTCCTATCTGACTCATTAGATAAAAATATTTAGAAACTAAAACTATTTTTTAGTGCTTCAAGCAGTAAAAAATCAAATTTCTACAAGTATTTTACTCCATCAGTACTGTTTTCAAGACTACTAATTTTACTTGAAAGTCTTTGAAAACCATACAATGCTCTTTCTACAAGGCAGACCGAAACAAGGGACACTGTTTTAGCAGTAGTATCATTAGTAATGGCATTAGTACCCTTCTCATGTTTAGCATGCTTTTGTGCCTGCATAATGCTTTATTCTGCTGATTAAAAATGAGAATTGTAAATTTCCAGGATATAAATGTTGGGTTTGTTTTTTGGTTGTGTGGGGTTTTTTTGTTTGGTTGGTTTTTTTGCATGTTAGGAAGAGATTCAGACTGGTATTGCGAAGATCATCAAGTAAAGAGGAAATGGAGTTGAAGAAAGTTTTGTGAGAGATAGGAAATGTGTCCATCGTTAGGATGTCAGGATGCTTTGTCAGTCAAGATAAAGTTATTATATATAAAAAGTTAAAGTTTACTAGAAATAGTTTTGCAATAAGATTTTTCTAGAACTTTACCTGAGGGTTTTTTCCTTCTAAATTGTTGGAAACTGGCTACTTCAAATTTTCTTGCTGCCTCCTGTAGTGACAAGACTTAAAAGAGTCTCAAAGCAAAAATCCTCTGTATTGAGGGACCAGAATAGATGGGCAATATCTAACTCAAGCACTGCAGAATGTCAGTTAATGAAAGTGGGTGGGAACTCTCCAGTTGTCATTTACAGCCAAGAACAATATTAGTACAGCTGGACTTGATAAAATAAGGTGCCTTGTTCATAGTTAGTACTCCTGTCTGTTAAAGGAGTCTGTATTTATCCACCTTGCTGTAAGACAATTAAGTGGCAAGTAAAATAATCACCATGCCTGCTGCTAAGTTTAGAAATAAAATCTCATTCAAAAAAAAGCCAGAGATAACAACTGCCCTGAAAAGCCTAAAACAGCAATAGTGTCTTGGGTGTGTAGCTCTCTGCTTTTGCCTTTAAAACAGATGGAAATCTGTGCCCCACATTTTTCACAGAGATGAGATGATTATCTGGCCATGGGAGCAAGGAGTGTTTCAGTGCCACTGGTTCCTAGGAAGGAAGCAGAAGGCAGTGTACAGGTTGCAGGGAGACTGTATCCATCAAATTCCTTCTTTCACGTCAGTACATATTCAGACAGGCAGCGTGCTGCTACTTTGAATTACTGCTTGCCGCAGACAATCAGAGGTTATATTCTGCTATGCATATATTATTATACAAAGACTTGGTTTCTATGGTAGCTATAAATCAGTTTTTCACATTGTAAGATGGTAAGGATTGTCTGCTCCAGTAAGTTACACTGTGATACTACATGGGGTAAAATAATTTTACTGGTTGTTACGATCCGTTTATTAAAATCGTTAGACAGATGACTCTACCACAATTAAGCTGCAAATGAGACCATATACATAAGTTAATAGTATGGATTTTATTTAACAGTAAAAATAAGGAAGAGAGAGAGACAGATAGAAAGAGGAAAAAAAAAGGGAAGAGAGTGACATAGAAAGATGAAGTAGAAAATATCACCACTACATAGAACCCAACACAGTACCATTGATCTGCTTCTTCCAATCTTCATGGTGGTGAGTGTCCCACAAAATAAAGGGTTCAATGGAATGCCCTGGCAGGGCCAAGTCTGA
>VXBI01005912.1:0-16830 GCA_013397375.1 Toxostoma redivivum | reverse complement strand
AGCAGCAGTAGTAGTAGTAGTAGGCAAATGTGACACCAATCTACAAGAAAGACCAGAAGGAGAATTTGAAAATTTGTGGAACTTCAGATCTGTCAGCGTGATCTCAGTCCTGGGAACAGCATCTCCCACAGGTTTGTCCTGAAGAAATTGGTTGTTTGCAGCTACCAGGGAACATTTAGATTGAATATTAGGAAAAATTTCTTCACTGAAAGGGTTATCAAGCACTTAAAGAGGCTGCCCAGGAAAATGGTTGAGGTAGCATCCTTGGATATATTTAAAAGATAGAGATGGGGTGTTTAGGGACTTGGTTTAGTAATTTCAGAGTAGCAAAGTTGAAACAAAAGGTGAGAACAGACAAGTTAAACCAGCAATATTCTGATTAGATATTAGGAAAAAACTTCAATGGTGGAACAGGTCTCTCAGAGATGTCATGCAATCTCCATCCCTGAAAATAATAAAAACACATCTCTGCATGACCCTAAGCAACCTAATCAAAATTGTAAGTTTGAATGTTCCATGTTGGTTCTGCTTTAAACAAGAGGTGAGACCAACCACATCCAAAGGTCCTTCAGTCCAGTTATTCTCTAACTGTATCTAAATGACTTGATTTGTTGCAAATATTAGTAATTTAGTGGATTTATTTTTTATGCATACATGGAACTTATTTCTGGAGCTATATCTTACACAAAACCAAACTCATACAGATAAAAATCTCAGAGAGGCAATCCTCCAACCCTACTCTTGGCATAGGATTTTAGGGGAGTTTATTTTCCCGTCTTTCACTGTGGCTTTTTTAAGTAATATAAAAGCCAAGAAGATCACTGTGACTATTACCTGGTGGAATACTCCAGTGAAGTAACAACTGCAAATGCTTGTTTGAATCTGTTTTGTTTTCCTCTGCTTTAAACTGTCACACTTTTTTTTCAGCTATTTCTGACAGGGAGCCCAGTAGTTAACTATTGATCCTTTCAAGACTGTTTCTTGACAATTTTAAGGAATTTCTCTGCAAACCCCCTCAATACCAGAATTACTGACAGGCATTGAGTTATGTGGTTTCCTGTTGTCAGGATTTTATCCCTGCCTCAAAATACTCTTCTCATCAAAAGTTCTGTGTTAAAAATTAAAACTCCCTGGTCTCAGTCAAATGACATCTCTGACATCTAAAAAAAACCACCCTATTTTCTCTCCAAGTTCCTGATAAATTCTCCTCTCAATCCCAAAAAAGTAGTTTTCAGCTAGGTAACAGACACAGCATTTTCATCCTGGAGCTCTGGCAGGAATGCTAACCAAAGTTTTCCTCTACTAGAATTCAATGATCCCCTCTGTTTTTTGAAATTAAAGAGAGTTCAGAACAAAGTAATTTTTGTCTCTCACATACAAGTTTGAGGACTGCCTCTCCTTCTAGGCAGAACAGTTTCCCACTAACATTGCACCGTTAATATGAGAATATGCAGTAGTTACCTTTCTAGTTAAAGACCATACAAAAAAGAATATTAAGGCTATTAACAGAATTTCCAGAGCTGTCTCCAGCAACCAAACAGTAGAATGGCGAGATAGAGAGCTTGAAACATGCTCATCATGTGTTGCAGACATAAAATCCCCTATCTTGGAAAGTCAGAGCCATCAACAGAGGCTGTTTAGATCAAAAAGGAAGAAATCATTCTGATTAGGTGTTATATACAAATGGAAGTAATTCAAAGGAGGAGGAGTTATGTATAATTGCATCAGGGCAGTTTAATCAAGTTCAAGACTGAAAATAGATACTTCAGCGAATGAAAGGGAAATCAAGAGATTTTTACACATTATCAAGAAAAAGTACCTAGTCCTGAAAGTTCTGCTTCAGCCCATTTTAAATGATGGACCAGAAAAATCAAATATACCTCTGCAAATAATTCTGACATTGAATATTATGATTTTGTTCCAAAATGAGAACTGATTGAAAAAAAGAATCATCAATATTCTCTATTTTTATATCCAAATAGTTCACGAAACATATATTATACTATTTAAAGTTTAAAAAAAATAAAATTCAAAAGATACTACAATCACATTTTGGTGATGTTAAAAAAAAATCTGTAGTTTCATTGACTACCAGGAATCCACATGGGAAGTACAACTCTGCTCCTGCTCGGGGAATTTCTTGTCCTGGTTTTGTATTTTTAATCACTAAAACAAATTACAGATTCTCTCACCTCTAGTACTTAAGCTGAAAATTACAGCCTCTGCTTATTTGAATGTCTAGTCAAAAGTGAATTACCTTTTTCACAACATGTGCTGCAGTAATTTTCCTGTTGCAAAGATCTATGGCTTAAATGAATGTGCACCCTTTGCATCAACATTTCCAAGACTTACAAACAATCTGTTTAGGCTACATCACTGCCAGGTAATCTCAGAAAGAGATAGATTGGATTTGAAACACTAAGACTGTAAAAAGCCTTAAAAACATCCTGACATCATGGTAACACATTCCAGGGGCCATTAGCAACTCTACCGTTACCATCCCAGGAACATCTAAACACTATTTCTAAAAATAAAATAAAAGAATAAAATTTTAAAAGGAATAAGAAACAATAAGATCAGGGAAAATGATGATGTTTCCAAGAGACCATGTTTATTCATGAGGATCTTTTTGATTCTTGTATTTGGTTTTATGTTACCCTCATGGAAAATCTTCATCTCATGATAGAAAGTTCATGCTGAGAGAGTGCTATTCTCACTTCTACTATTAATGTTTAATTAATTACTTCTACATTCCTGCATATCTAAAAAGGAAGGCCAGATGTCAATAAACAACACATTCCAGTCAATTGTTAGAAACTGATGAACTATAAATGAAAAAGAGTGAGGGTTAAATGATTTTCAGATTAACTGCTGTCACTCATGTGGCTTCTAACAGGAAGATGTCAACAAGGTTATAGCACATTGATCCACTTTTGTTTCTCTTAACCCAAAAAGGTAGGTTATAGGCCTAAAGATACTTTAAATGAGGAAACAAAGATCTTTTGCCATTTGTCTAGCACGAAAACATCTCACAGAGCAATTCTTTGCTAGGGACTTCTACACAATACTGGAGCACTGTTACCTATTCACTTTAGGTTTTCTGTGAGGAGAAGGCTATAAAGCAGGCCATAAGCATATGAACACACACATGGAATCCTAAGCACAACACAGAGATATCTACCCCTTGAGAAAAATATTTCCCAAAAGTTACCCACAACTATAAATTTTTTTAATATTAAAAGTTCTCTGTAGAGTTCTCATAATTGCATTTCCTGGTTCCAGAATTCTCTTGATTATAATCAATTAATATAGCAAATAAAAAAAGTCAGTCAACATTGAAGTGCCTTGGACAGAATCCCACAATGCTTTGCAAGCTAGCAATAGATTCTGTGTGATAAAAATTGTCTAGCAAAATTATCTTCATACAAATGAAATCTGGGGACGGCTTCATTTAGTTCACTACTTAGCTCATTCTTCCTTTCTACCACACATGGTATCTACAGTGCAAGTGCAAATTGACACATTTTTGCACTGTTCTGTTAGAAATCCTATCTCAGGGTCATCTTTCCAGTTCTTCACACTATGCATAAAGTGCTGGGTTGGGGTTTGGATGCCTTCTTACTTGGTTGGGTTTGAGATCCTTTTGATGGTTTTGCACTGTTTCTAATGTGAAGATCTTCTCCCATGAGATTGCCAGCTGGCAGAAGAGGTGGTACTATTCAGTCTCTGGGTGGGATCATACAGTTCAGATTATGAACTGTTGTAATTCATCACGTGTTCATTTATGTTACAGATTTTTATCATGCTCATGTTTTGCCATGTCATATACATAAACCAGAGGAATAGCAAAGGCTTTTTTGAAGAGGTAAAAATGCATGGGAGCAAATGCAAGCAGATAATCTCTGATTACAAGTAAGAATAAAATATTCTTCATATTATAGTTAAGATTTTTTAAAAATTCTCATGTCATATCTCAATAAGCCTCATTTACATCCTATCTAACTAAGGGACAGATCAGCATGAAAGCCAAAGGACTGAGCTCCTTGTTTTTGCAAGCTCCCTATCCATCAAGGCTGCTTGTCCTTTTCCTTCTTTTGATAGGATGGACACTTTGTTTGTCTTACACCCCCATAAAAGGGAAAGCAAATAGGGGTAACGTTCAGGTAATTTCCTCTAATTAAATCATGTCATGAGAGTTAAATGGTGTGAATGGTCACCAGGAACTCTCATTCTGATACACCAGCTACCAGCAAATTATGAGTTGCCAAACATAATCAAAAGAATGAATTACAAGAGCTATCAGCAGTGTCAAGGTGGATAAGGAAATTATTATTGCTCAGCCATAGCTGAGAGATTCACAGTAAAGTGCAGAAGGCTCTAATTAATAAAAAACTGTGGAAATATCAAACAAATTTTTATTTTTTTGAATTTTTATTTTTATTTTGAATTTCAAGTAAAAACAAATATTTCAACCATTCATGCTGAGGGCATTTTCAAGTTAAGTACTCATATATTCTTTTCATACATCATTCACTACTCCAGTATCTGGAGTACTGAAGGTATAAATCTAGGTTATATAACAGATCTATTATTAATACCTTTCTACTAGAAGAGCCATACTTCTAGTTATGATAGCAAGCACTTTCATCAATCACATTGGAAAATACCTCAAGAAAAGGGCTACTTAAGATATCTGTAGGTTGTTAAGGCCTTTCACACTCCAGTCAGACACTTTCTACTGAGAACATTTTCACTTCAGTTTTGTCTCATGGAGACAACATCAGTAGATAATTAGCCCAGTTCAGAACAACCAAAAGATAATTAAATTAAAGCTTAGGGAATGAATTCTCTTTACTCAGCAAAAAATATTTTAGGCACCTTGCCACAAAATAGCACTAACTTGGGGTGCAAGTGTCCAATTTGTTTAGGTATTGGTATTCACAAAGGTTAGCTTATTGATGAAATAATCATCTCTATCAGCCAGCTGGGAACACTCAGTAGGGATCTGTTGATCCCTCTTCCCGGAAGTGATTCTCTGTGGGACACATACTAGTTATTATACCAGTGAGAATTACTGAATGCCCTGATGTCCTTACCACAGAGACATCAGTTCCAGGTTCTAGTCACATATTTGTAGAAATGCTTAAATATTTTGAAAGAAACTGAGGTCTTCCTTCTCTCCAGAAGAATCTCTAACCAATAAACTAAAGGCACACTCTCTCACTCAATATCAGCAATTGCTTACTTACCCCAAGAAAGATAAAGGCTTCAAGAGGAAAGATTTGATGACTCCCACTGAAGAATTCTTCTAGCTAAGTGGTTAGGGCATTTTCCTCTACACTCATCTCTACCTTTACCCATGGTTCTATAGCAAAAGAGTCTTTAATCAAATAAAATGGAATGGTAGCTCTTCTCTCACACTTTGTTGAGTGTCAGATATGATCAGTGGTTCTGCACTAAGGAATCTGCAAGTTACCTAATTCACAGGCTGCACCTATGCCAACAAAAAGCTATACTTAGCTAGCAAACCCACCTGAAATTTAGGAGATTAGCTGGGCATTCAGCTGATAAACTCCATCAAAAGGTTGGTACATCTATGAATACCCAGTATTTGCTTCATGCTGGCTTGGATTGATAGATGGCTGCTAAGTATAGACTTCTGGAGATTTACATTTTTAATTTAAAATGCTGGAGTATTCACTCCCTCCTCCTGGGTCCTACCCTAAGCCAGAAGAGCACCAAAGGACAGAAGAGTTGATAAGATCTGAGGAACAGATGACAGAAAAACTAGGAGAGACACCTGGTTTTATACAGGTGCTCCTAATTCATCCGCTCACTAGTCATCATTCCCTGGATATGAGACAAATCCAGAAAGACCAGGAGTAGCAAGGTATGTGACAAGAGGCACTGCTAACAACAGGGCTCAGGCAGGGACCTCTACTGAAACACAGTTCCAAGGGAGGGAGGTTCCAGGCTTCCCCCAGCCCTTTGAAAAGTGGCCAAGCTGTGCACACCATGACAAGATTAAGGTATTTCTATCCCTCTGCAGATACTACTGCATCCTTTGTTATTCGTGGTCTAATAACTCATCAAACTTGGCAAGCAATCAGTCAGAATAACAAAAAAACTATATAAAATAAAATAGCAAAAAATGGAATAAAAATAATAATAATTTAAAAAAATTAAGAAAAGAAAAAAGCTGAAAGTATTTACCAAGCCACTGATTTTCCAAAGTTCTCATTTTAATTCATCGTTATTTGATCATTATGGACTGTGAAATACTCCAATGAAGCAGAAGATTCCTTATTATCAGCTGTGATACCTTTAAAACCCACCTATTCACATGATATACTTGTAGAATTCTGTAATTTATATGTTCCCATGCACCATTTATTGGTAGTGTTTTAATACACTGGCTCTCTCCAACTCACAACAGAAACAAAATTACTACCCACAATTCAGTGACACTGATGTTATTCTGGTTCCTCTCCTAAGGAAATCTTGGAAATAAATAGTATAAAAAATGGAAGCATTAAGAAGATAAATAATTTCTATACATACTACTCTGACTTCCATAAAGAAGAACTAGAAGAAAAATTATGAGAAATTAAGTGTTTTGGAAAAAGATAACATTATCCAGGGCAGAAGATCTAAGACGATCTAAAAAGAAACTGAGATGGTTTTGGTTTTTTTTCTGTTAGGTTCCATCCTTCTCCAAAAACTCAAAAAACTGCAAACCATTTACATTTTACATGTTTGCAAAACACCTTCTGAGTTACCAGCATAGACATCTTCATACTTAGTAAAGTGACAGAAAATTCTAAGTATGATTTAAAGAAGTATGAAATGCAGCAGGCTAGAGGAACTGAAAGTTAAAATATGCCTTTGTTGAAAATAAAGGAAGTTCTCAGAACTATCTGAGATTTATCTGCAATTACAGCTACATTTATCTCAAGTCAGTCATGGTGAATCCCATGAGTGTTGTCCCTGTCATACATTCACCTGGGAGAAAGAATCACAGTTAAATGACAGTTCAAATATATATACTTAATGAAATTTTGGTGACTGTTTTCATTCCCCAGGCATTAGCCTACAGTTTTTAGTGAGAAAGTTTAGTTACAAAAGTATGCTGAATGTAGAAATTTAGTAACTACTTCAAAAGCCGCTGAATTTGGATTTAAATCAGATTATTTTAGCATCTTTACAATTCCACAAGAGTAAATAATGTTCATTATTGAATCATACCCTGCAATTTCTCTTCTGTGATGAGTATAAATAATAAATTGTGGCATTTCACCATTGCAAATTTTATCATAATAAAAGAGTACCATAAAAGATCAATGCTTGAATTTACAGGTAAGAAACTAATTCAAATTGTATAGTTTGTTTCATCTGAGAAGTTCAACTGCAGATGAACATTCTCTGAAAATTATTAATTCAAAACAGGGTCTTGTTTTTTAAATTGAGTTACCGCTTTCCATCTTCAAACCAAAGGCCTGAAACAATTTCCTCACCCCCCTCTAATTCTTTATTTATTTTTCTAGTGTAGAGATGAAATCCCTTCTTTAGTAAAGAAAAGCAAAGCCTATGAATTTCCTGTGTATAAACCCCATGGTCACAGACTCACCTCACCAGGGAGTGCTGATATCCTATTACTGTGGTCTTTTGAACAGAGAAAAAGATAATAATTTCAGGAAACCATCTGTTTGCCTATGATAAACCTTGTTTTCTGCATAAAGCTGGAATTGGAAAGTTAACTCTGGTAAATTATTTTATAAATACTGCAGTAATAAGGGACTTGAAAGTTGCAATTCCTTTAGGCTTCATTATATATCACCACTGCTTCACATTTTAGCTGTTTTGCAGTTAAGCAAAAGGAAGTGGGAAATTAAGTATATTTCTTAGTGTGAATATCACCCAGAACTTCCAGAGGTAGAAGTTAACACATCTGTGTATCAATGAGCATCATAAACAGAATACAAACCAGTTACATTTCTGAATTTCTGGGTGTAGGTTTTTCTGCACTTCAAAGGACTATGTTTTAAAGAAAATTATTCACTCAGAAGAGAAATTCACTCAATTAATACCTTCATCACCTCCCCATCATAATAGCAATTATGACATTATTCTAAGCCAAATCTAACAGCTTCTGACTTGCTATGGAGATACTGTTTCCAAACTGAACATGCAATCCCATACATTTATCTCTTATTCACATTTTCTGCAGAGAAAATGAATTTCACTTACTAGGAAAATAAAGCTCCTGAAGAAGAGGTAATCACACAAGAATATCTTGCAATAATAACTGAACACCAAAGGCACCTTAGGTAGAAAAGGCAGAACGGAATTACCTAAATTGAAAAATTAGTGTGAGACTGAGATTTTCTGCTTTAGTTGAAGATAAATGTATTGAATTATCTCAGAGTATCTAAGTTATCTCTGGTTTACTGTTCAATCTGAAGTAAAATATTATTCCTCATAACTCTTTTGTTATTTGCCATCCCCAGACAGATGATGGGAGAAGAAACCTTAGTTTTATTTTACAGCTTTTGTCCATGCCATAGTCTCCCTTCTATTTCATTATTATGACCAAGGAATAATTTTTTCCAGTTGAAGCAGAATCAGGGTGAATACAGTCAGCAAATAATAGTATTAATCTGTGGTTGCATGAAGGTATTTGAAAACATGCAAGTATTTTAAGTAAAAGGTACAAAAGAAGTGATGAAGATTGAGACACTGACAATTAAAAACCTTAGAAAGAAATTTGTTCTGGGAACGCCACTTAAACACATCTGAATGGGAGCAGTTGCATTTACTGCACTTGTGATTTGTCCGTGAATCTCCATTTTCAGCTGCACCTGCTTTGGAGATACTTTTAAAAGAGAAGAGCACATTGCCCTAGCAGCCCCTTGAACTGGACACCTGCTGAATTTGAACTTACGGCGGTCCAAGCAGTTGTGGTTTGGGACCCAGTAAGTGTGATGTTTCAAACTGTTCCCAGCTATGCTGAGGAAACAGAAGTGTCACACAGAATAGTTTGGATCTTTCTGTCTGTACATCACCACCTTCCTGGCCAGAATTCTCCAGACTGCAGTTATCAAAAGTAACACCAATAATATTCTAGCTAACCAGACTAGGCTCCCAGCAGTAGGTAAGTCAGAGCTCAGGAGGGATCCTGAAAATCCTGAAAAAATATGAAAGGAGCTCCTGTCACTTGTCAGCTTCTCAGCACAGGAGAAGGAAGTCTCACTCATGAGGGCTGGCAAATCCTCAGAGTTAACACCTGTCAACAAAACACAAAGCTGCAACTCGTAATCCCCAACTGCCTGCATCTGCATCATGGCCAAGAGCATCCTAAAGAAAAATACACAACTGAAATGTATGCTTCTGTGTCCTTGGTTGAACTTGATGACCTTAGAAGATTTTTCCAATCTAAACAATTCTATGATTCTTGTCTAAAAGTGAAGTGAGAAACTCTTCTGAGCCCTGAGTCTGTGCAGTACAGGCCAAGTGCTCAGGCAAATGACTGCAAATCATAAATAACTATTTTTGAGAGGATTTCTCAAGGAAAAGAAAAACTCTTTCTCCCATTTATAAACTCCTCTTAATTTTAAATCTGATCTTGAGCTACCAGGGGTTTGGTTTAGTTTGGAGGTTCTTCTTTGGGTTGGGTTGGTTTGTCATGTTTTAAAAAGAGCTTCAAAAACCATACAATGGACTTCCTATTTTCTAAATTCCTCTCCCTGGAAAACCACAGACCTTCACATACGCTCCTGGACACAGTGATGCACTGCTGCTTAAGCAGCAGTTCAACTAATCAGCAAAAGGGCAACACAACTGAAATCAACAGATTGTGCTGGGAAATTTCAGATAATTGTAACAGAAAAGCTGCTGCAAATTTCAACCTGTAAATTAGCCTGCTCTGAGGCAAGGGGTTGCTCTTTGTTGCTTCTAACTGAGCTGAATGAGACTCCTTCAGTATGAAGCTGGGATCTGAAGGAACTAGAAGCATTTCAGAGAGATCAGGACAGCATAGCGAATGCTCAAATGCCTTCCCACTCCTTGAGCTTCTGGGAACAAGAAGCTGTACTAGGTAATTGCTGAAGTAGTTTCACTACACGTGGGAAAACACAAAATCTTTACAAAACATATCCTGTCAAAAATCCTGGAATCTGACCAAGAAAGAAATACCAAAAGAAACCAACATTGTCAGAACACGTGGTGATGCCTGTAGGGCTTTTCAGATTCTGTCAAATTTTGGAACTAGCAAGGTTCCACTCCCCACAGCATGATCATGGTGCTTTACACATCTCCTACCTAATCTGATTTCACAGAAGCAGGCAGCATCCCATGAGGACTGAACATTGATCCTGAAAGCTTAAATTAATGCACAAACAAAAAAGGCATTGGGAAGAGAACAAAGTGGAACTATGAACTGGGTTTTTCTGACTCAGCCTCAAAGACTGCCACTACCTCACCCCCCTCCCCAGGCTACACAAGTGCCCATTTATTAGCATTTTTCGCCAATATTGGGAAAAATAAGACAGTAACAGTTAAGTTTTTCTAAAGGAATCAAAGTCTCCATTCCTACCAAAGGGACTCATGCTAAAGAGTCATCCATGCTATCTTTAGGTTATCCAAGCTCCTTTTACACAGCATAAATATTCAAAAAAATCACACGGTGGTTACCACAGCAGCAAAGTGAGCTGTGCTGCATGAACCAGCTCCATGGCTGCCGGCAGGATCTGCACTACAATGAGTCTCATTACTTGCTATTTCTCACCCCATTCACCTAATCAAGCCATACCAGCTCACACAGCTCTGTGTGTTCCAAACTCATACACATCCTCCTTCTCAGACAACCCTCCACACCACCTACAGTTCACACAGCTCAGAGCACAGGCTCTGCATGATGCTAGAACAGACGGTGCTGCACCCACCATCTTTCCGCAGAGAACTGATGGGAGATGGTTTTCAGATAATCCACCATTTGGATTATCTGAAAACCTTAGCTCTTTGAGAAGAGGTAGACACATGGCAGTATCTTCAGGCACATCTTTAATCTGATCAGCACCTTTGATTGGTCAATAAACACATCAGCAATATCAATGCCAGGCACAGATAACAGAGGCTCTGGAGCAAGCCCAATATTCTGCTCAAGAACAGGTCATCTCTTACTCTGGCAGGATGGTTACAACCCCAACTGGGTCTGGCAGCATCAAAACCAGGAGTTCTTCTACTTATCAGAAGGAAAGAAATATGAAATGGGACCTCAAGGTAAGCTCATGGAGCTGCAGGGGATAGACTGGACAGCTTACTGCAAATAAATCAGGGCAAATGGCCCAGCCTCAAAGAACAGAGTGTCACCAGATGCCTTTCACACAGAGACTCACTTTGGCAAATTGCCCTTTAAATACCTTCCAACCCAATATATTCCCAAGAGTCATGCTGCTGCTTCACTCAAAGCTGGCTCCCTGCATAAATCAAAGTGTCAGATTTCAGCAGATTATTTTTTCTAAGCTAGATCTGCACAGCTGAGCTCAATGGCAATAACAGAGTTTTGGAGTAGGCCAATAGCATGTCCTTTATCACATGGCTTTAGCTCCCCTATTACAGATCTATTTTTTTGTGGTTTAAGATATTAAGAATAAGAATTATTTATATAACAAGCCTGAAACCCCAGTATTTGGGCAGCCTGTTAAGAGCTTCCAAGCCTTACTCTGAGCAGGTGTTACTTGTTTAGCAGACTCTCAAAAAAACTTCATTATCTAAATTGATCTAGTTCAGAATGCTGCTTACATTTGCACAGCTTGGTGAAGTGGTTGCAAAGTCAAAGTCCAAAAAAGTTCACTTCCAGCATATTAGATATACAATTTCAGCCTCCTACAAATAAGGACATTGTCTGTACAGTGGATTCTGGACTGCAAAAACAAGCTTGGCCTTTACTCTGTGCAAGCAATGCACCAGAGACTTGACATTCAGGGTTCACAGTAAGGGACAGTTTGCTGATGCAGCAAAAGAGACATAGGCAAAAGATATTGCAAACACGAGAAGAAAAGATATGGCCTGGGTGTCATTCAATCAGAAAATAATTTTCAGAATTATCTGGAATATATGAATTATAAAGTGTTTGATCTGCAGTTCTTCTTTAAGAACACAAATCAAGCTGTGAGCAAGACCAAAACTCTGCACCAGACATTCAGTGAAGAGTTTATGAGGAAGTTCCCTAAATGGTCAAAAGCAATTTTTCTGCAATTGTGTTCTGAAAGGAGACCAACTTTTGAGTTCTTACCAGAATGTACTTCCTCCCACACACTGGTCCTGTTTCTAAGCAACATGCAGTTAAACCATCCATAGGAATAAAAGAGTCAGTTAAATATTGCCATCCAGACTCACCTGCTGTGCCCTGAGGAGCAACATCTGCCTATCAAAGAGAAGACACTGACTTAGTCCAGCAGAACACAGGCTAGCAAGGATACTGCAGTTAAGAAGCTGCAGCTCAAGGCTGACTCAAGGAGACTACAAGATTAACAGGCTCTCCATGTAAAAGGACAGTCTCCAGAAACAGAGACTCCCCTCTATTTCTATTACTAAGACCTCCACTCCAAAATTTAGACTCTCACTCTGTCCTCCAGCCTCAACCTTGTAAAGGTGTTTTATTCTCTCCCTCAAACCGAAGGAGTTTTCTCTCTTGACTGAAGGATATACTTTTTGTTGGTTTCTCAGTAAAGCAAGATTACACACCCTGTCTTCTATGACCTAAAGCCACTGTTACTCTGCAATGTCTCATCCTTTTGTTTAATAAATCAGAAACTGCAGTTTAAGATCTCATAAATTAGAAGAGATCATCAATGAGCAACCTGTGGTCCACATACAACCTACAAAGCACCATAAAGAGCCCCACTAATTGTCTCAATTCCTCCTTCTGTATCTGGCCCAAGCACATTATTCTCTCCTGTCCAGCCCACTGTGCACAGACCAGGGATGCTGCACACACAGAGGATTTTGTGCTGATAGACCATATTATCCCATCAGAATCACATTGTCCTTGTCAGACTGCACAAGGGTGAAAGCCAAAAGCACAGCTAACTCTCCTTCTCTCCTTATCTCCTTATCTCTTATCTCCTTATCTCCTTATCACAGAAGGAACAAATGACAGAAAGGGATCTCAAGAGACAGCCTACTTTATTCTCATGATTATCTGTCAAACAGAGCCTTGTCCTTAGTCATGGACAGCCAGCACCATCTTCCCTGCTGGGAGGACATGAGGGTTCAAAAACAGCAGAAATTACCTGAAAAAAACTGAAATTACAATGCTGGGAAAGCACAGCTTAATATAATCTGTGTTTTCAGCAGCTCACTCTTCCATCTTTTTAAAGGTCTCAAGTTAGAAGCTTATGAAAAACAGACCCAAACACAGAAGTAGCAGGCTGGTTCCCACTGGAAGGAGACAATTCATTTTTTTGAGTTCCCATGGTTATTTTTGTGACACATCTGGAGAATATCTCTTAGTTTTCTCTCAATGTTCTGTATACTTGGGCACAGACAAGGAGATACTTACCTTGTACACCTTACAATATCAAGGCACTGTTGCTGTTTCTCCCCCCAACAGTCTTTGTCTATCCCATTTGCTCAGAAAAGCCACCTGCTTTCAATTTAGACACATGGGCCTAAATATATCTCAGTGGAAAAAGTGCCTATAAAGGTATGTATATATTTATAGCTACAAGAAGGATGCACTCAGAAAACTGTTTGCTCTGCTCGTAGTGTGAGGAATCCCAGTTGTCTGCTCACTTTCCATAATCAAGCAAACAAGGTGCCTGCAGATGTTTGGCTACAGACCTCTTCCAAGTAGAACCAGATACAGCAAAGGAAATGCAGGCAAACTCCAAAGCTTTTTGCAGGCTGAGCCATGACCCAAGACAGGGCTGTAGAAAAATTCAAGAAGAAAGCAATTCCCAGCTTCAAAAGCAGCTGGACAGAGCAAGCACATGAGCTTACTGGCTTTCCTTAGGCCAGATGTTACAGGTATGTCATAGTGGTAACCTCCCCACCTAACAGAAGACAGGATGTGAATTTTAGATTGACTAATGCTTGCTCTGTGTTATTTTTTGTCTGAATTTGTTTGTTTGTTTGTTTGTGGTGGGTTTTTTTGGTGTTTTTGTTTTTATGTTTTTTTTTCCTAATGTAAGGTTACAAATACATTACCAAATAGAAATAACTCAATGAACTTAGACAAATATTGCATTGGCATTATTAAAATGAGCTTTCTGTATATGCATTCTGCAAATTGAACAGTCATGCAGAGAATTATTTTTTTGCATAACACAGAAGTGTCATGTATATAAAATGATAACATGCACTTTTAAAAATTAATATGTATATGAATTTCATACAATGAATTGAAATATTCTGTACAGCTTTAAACCTGTGTCTTGGTTTGAAAGACATGTTTGTTTAGAAAGGCAGGAGCCTCTCTTGAAATGGGCAGCATAAACCCCCTCCCTCCAAATTCTTATCATTTTGAAATTAAGAAGATTTTTGGACAAAGATATGGGAATAGGAATAATAGTTCTTTACTAGGAAAAAAATTAAAATAAAATATAGTTATACAAAAAAAACCCAAAAACAAACAAACAAACAACAACAACAAAAAAAAAACACAAAACACTGACAAGAGTCAGAATACAACTTGACACCCCATATCCTGTCAGTCAGGATGTTGGTAGCAGTCCAGTNACAAACAAACAACAACAACAAAAAAAAAACACAAAACACTGACAAGAGTCAGAATACAACTTGACACCCCATATCCTGTCAGTCAGGATGTTGGTAGCAGTCCAGTTAAATGGTGGCTGCAGTCATCCTGGAGTGACAGATGTGGTTGTTTTGAAGCAGTGGTCCTGTAGAAGGGTGTAGTTTTCCTCCGAAGGTCCAGTGATGATGTAGATGCATACAGTTTTCCTCTGGAATCCAGTGGGAAAAAAAGGTTGCTTTGGTGTTCCAAATCTAAGTTTTTATCTAGGTAGGAAATGCTTGGCTCCCCCCCTGGGTGGAGCATCTCCCAGTGGGATAATGTAATTTTATCAGTCATGCAGTGGGACTCAATGGCCCATTAGCAGAAGATATCTCCCTGGAGGAAGAATGGGTTGTGGAAAAAAAATAAGAACACTGCTCCATGTGATTTTAACAGATGGTGATAGGATATATACTTTTGGTTACATCCTGCATTGCAAGCCAAGATATTATCCACCCCTTATTCTATTACCATCTGCATCAAATACCTCTTTTAAACTCTATATTCAGTTCTCACTTAGGATTAGGTTTCCCTGTGATACACAACTAATTTCTCCATGTTCTGCATTACCCACCAAGTGTAACCAGGTCCTNCATCCTGGAGTGACAGATGTGGTTGTTTTGAAGCAGTGGTCCTGTAGAAGGGTGTAGTTTTCCTCCGAAGGTCCAGTGATGATGTAGATGCATACAGTTTTCCTCTGGAATCCAGTGGGAAAAAAAGGTTGCTTTGGTGTTCCAAATCTAAGTTTTTATCTAGGTAGGAAATGCTTGGCTCCCCCCCTGGGTGGAGCATCTCCCAGTGGGATAATGTAATTTTATCAGTCATGCAGTGGGACTCAATGGCCCATTAGCAGAAGATATCTCCCTGGAGGAAGAATGGGTTGTGGAAAAAAAATAAGAACACTGCTCCATGTGATTTTAACAGATGGTGATAGGATATATACTTTTGGTTACATCCTGCATTGCAAGCCAAGATATTATCCACCCCTTATTCTATTACCATCTGCATCAAATACCTCTTTTAAACTCTATATTCAGTTCTCACTTAGGATTAGGTTTCCCTGTGATACACAACTAATTTCTCCATGTTCTGCATTACCCACCAAGTGTAACCAGGTCCTTGAGCAAATACAAGCTCTAGATGGGTTTGTCTTTGCCTGAGGTGGGACTAATCCAGTCTTTCCTAAAATAACTTTCCCTGTGTGTACCACAGGGACTTTATCTCCATCCACTGAGTGCAAGGGTTCAGACTGGGCAGGACCAGCTTCATTGATGGACCCTTGGGTGTTGACCATCCAGGTGGCCTTTGCTAAGTTCATTTCCCAATTCTTGAAGGTTCTTCCACCAAGTGCCTTCAGGGTAGTTTTAAGTAGTCTGCTGCACCATTCAACTTTGCTAACAGCTGGTGCATGGTAAGGGATATGATATATCCATTCAGTGCTATGTTCTTTGGCCCAGGTGTTTATGAGGCTGTTTTTGAAATGGGTTCCATAGTCTGACTCAATTCTCTCAGGGGTACTATGCCTCCAAAGAACTTGCTTTTCCTGGGCCAAGATGGTGTTCCGAGCAGTGGTGTGAGGCACAGGGTGAGTTTCCAACTATCCGGTGTTGGCTTCCACCATGGTCAGCACGTAGCACTTGCCCTTGACGTGTCTGGGGCAGTGTGATGCCAGGCCTCAGCATACTTATATTTGGACCATTGCCCACCATACGAGAGGGGCTTCACTCATTTGGCCTGCTTGATGGCAGCACACGTCTCACATTCATGGATAACTTGAGAAATACTGTCCATGGTTAAATCCACCCCTCGGTCTCGTGCCCACTTATAGGTGGCATCTCTACCCTGATGACCTGAGGCATCNTGCCCACTTATAGGTGGCATCTCTACCCTGATGACCTGAGGCATCATGGGCCCATCGGGCTATGAACAACTCTCCCTTGTGTTGCCAATCTAAATCTATATATGACACTTCTATCTTTGCAGCCTTATCTACCTGCTTGTTGTTTTGGCGCTCCTCATTAGCCTGACTCTTG
>VXBI01005911.1:0-58863 GCA_013397375.1 Toxostoma redivivum | reverse complement strand
CATTATACAGTCACCTCAAGACAGCCTGGACTATTGGAGGATGTGGAGTGAGTGCTGGAAGTTGCACTTGCTGTATGGAAGCTGCTGGGTCTGCATGGGTGCAGTCACAGTGGGGAAAGGTAAAGGCCACCAGCTCATGAAGCCTCATAAGGTCCTTGATTCCTGGTGTGGGCATGGCTCCACAATGACAAAGCTTGGCTGTTTCACTTCTTTTGCTCTCCTGTCACCAGGGTCGAATTAGGGATGTGTGGAGCTGGGTGATGGCTGTAACAGCCATCCTATCCTGTATTTGTGTTCCTAAACTAACCCTCATTTCCAGCATGTTTGTTTTGGGTAATTGATTTCTGGTCTCTCACATCTCTTACTTTTCAGTCAGCCTTAATTGTCAAGACTGTATTAGCTGGTCATTCAGTTTGAATGAACCCAATAATTATTTTTCTGCTGACATTAAAATTGCTTTTGTACAGCAAGGTGAGCTAGACTACTCTCCATTCAGTCGGTTTATAGTATAGGCTTCAGTGCAGACCATTACTCTTGGAGTGTTTGGATGACTTAGGGAAGATTTCAATATCTACCTATGACCTCTAAGTTAACTGTGAAGTTTTTTGGTAGCATAATTTTTATGGCCTCCTTAAGAATATGAATTCAGGTTGTGTTTGGAACAGGGAAAAAAATAAGTTATTCAAAACCCAGGACATTTACAGGGAATGACAACAGAAGCTAGATCACTCTTCCATGGCACTATGAAGATGGTGTGTACTATGTATTTTCTCCTCCAGAACTTTCTTCAGTAGTCAGCAGTGACACAGAAGTCAACAGCAACAATGAAATGCAGCAATTTTCTGAGGAAAAGTAGCCTATTCTTTTTAAAATAAACCAGAAAAACAACAAACAAAACAAATCATATGACCATCCCCGCCCCCATCTCCCAGCACAAAAGACATACACATACAATAAACCTCTTTGAAAGAGTCTGGTTATAACTGCTATGGGGGTAAAGTGCAAAATTGAATCCTTTTCGCTAAGGAGAAGAAATCCACACATCAACATGTAACAAGAAAAATCTCAGGGAAATGCTATGCCTTTTGTCTCATTTTCCTTGCCGCAGTAGAATGTTTTTGTTTTCTTGGAGAAGCAGGATAATTTGTGGAGTATCAGCTCATTGTCAGCACACAACTGCTCAGAGTTAATTGTAAGAGAACAGCACTTCGAAGGAATCTCTTGTTTGGAGGTGTATTTCCCTATGAGAGTGGCTGCAGCTGTGGCTCCAGCAGTCTCCTTTGTCCATGAGGTATGTTATAGGATCAGTTCTGAAGGTAGTCCCTACTACTGACTGTAAATGGAAATAGTAATTTGAGTGATACTGGTCATTCTGTTTTAGTGTATGTAAATATGGTGTTTGAAATGAGCAAGGGAAAGCAAGCAACTAAATGATGTCTGTGTGCTTCTGTCTGACAGTCTTCCACTTCGGTTCTGGGGGTGCCACTCCTGAACTTTCTCACTTGATTTTTGTTTTAAGTGTCTTTGTTCCACTGACAGAAACAAAAGGCCTTGGATCTTCTTCTTGTGGGAGTGAAATCTGTTGCTTGTTCTTTGCAATAGGGATTCCTCAGACAGTTTAAAAAGAAAACCAGAACACTCCCTGAACCAAAGATAAAAAACCTGCCTCTCCAGAACATGCCTGAAATATCTGACCTTCTTTTAAACTGCAAAACCTGCTGTACAGGTGCCTGCTGCTCCTGAATGTTGGAGCTAAAATGAAACACACCTTGTGCTTTCTCTTTGATTGAGTTCGGCACATGTTAAGGGAGTTAGAGGGGCAGTATTTTGGCATGGACACCCCAGACCCTAATACATGCACACACACTGCCTGAACTTTCATTTCAGGTTATAAGCTGGATTACAACATGCCTTCACCTTGTGGGTATTGTCCAGGAAAACCAGACTGGATCTGCCTAATGCATAAAATGATCTGGCCAAATGATCGCCAAGTGGAAAATAAAGGATGTGTCTAGAATTTTTATTTTTAACAGGAATTTAGATTACATTTCAGTCACACTAAATGATTAATAATACTATTTAACTCATCAATTCAAGAATAGAATAAATACTATATTCTGGAAATCATGCTTAAAGAGCTTGGGACAACATTTTAAACTTCTTATTTAAAACATTAACATTTTAAACTTCTTATTTTAAACATTAAAATAGCTATATCTGTCCTAATTAAGTCAGGGTAGCAAAGAGAGTGTTTAAGCCCCACATGTTTTCTTCTTGATGTAAATGGAGCTTTATGTTCTTTTTTTTGTGGGAAGCTTTGTTAGCCTCAGTTAGCAGAAATACTTGCATACGATTTGGTTTTTTCAAAAGAAAAGATACACTGTATTTAGAGATGCAAATACTACCTTGTCTGCAAGACCCACCAGCTGTTATACTAGAAGACAAAGCTAAGTCTATGTTGCATTTCTTCAGTGGTGTCTGTGTATTCACAAGCATCTTTTTAACAACCTTCTCTGCATAGCTGAAAAATAGCAGGCACCAAATTTTTTATTTCTTTGGTAAAAGCCTAGTAAAATCAGAATTGATCTGTAAATTAAAAAAAAATAAGCAAGTAAATAGATTAACTATGATAATATACCTTTGCATTAATGTTTAATAGAAAAGTTGAACAGTCTGTTATCCTTGATTCTCAAATTCCTTTAACATGAATTTACTAATTTCTGCCTTGAATATTTGACTTCAGACTGAGTCAGGTCACAAATATATGACTCTGTAGTAGAAGAAGCTGCTGCTGGTTTCTGTGTCAGTAGCACAGTTTTCCGGAGAGGCTCTTTGTTTCTGCTTTAAACATCTGGAGAGAGACAAAGAGCATTTGTGGGGTCTTTTGTTGCTTCTGAAAGTTGGATCAGGGAAGAATTACGTTCCAAGAAATACCCAGAACCCTGGAAAAATCTGAGTGGAATCATTAAATGTTAAACTTTATCTTCTTTATAAATGAAAGTGCTTTCATTTTATCTCTGGCAGCTGTCCTGGTAATAGATGTTATGTAAAATTTACTCTCTCCTTTGGAGTTAAATTATTTTTCTGATTTGTGAGAAATACTTGCATATGTATTTCTTAGCTGCATT
This sequence comes from Toxostoma redivivum, assembly GCA_013397375.1. Lineage (NCBI taxonomy): Eukaryota > Metazoa > Chordata > Aves > Passeriformes > Mimidae > Toxostoma > Toxostoma redivivum. Next base: position 55,735 of record VXBI01005911.1, on the reverse strand, counting down.
GACATGCCAGATGCACAGTGGTAGCTGTCTCCGCCTGCTAATCCTGTAATAACATTCTGGTGACTAAATTCAATGGCCCTGCGCGGAGCCTCAGAACAGCTGATTGCTGAGTAGGGAGAAAAAAAAAATAACCCAGCGAATCTGATTGCAGCTCTCTGCTGCATCCCCATCCCACAATCCCTTGCAGCATTTGCTGCAGTCTTTCTACACAGGCTGAGTGAGAAAAGGATGTCCTAAATAAAGATTGATTGGTTTGAATCCTGAAGGGGTCTCCCACTTGTTAATGACCCAGGGAGAAAAAAATATTCCTGACTTCACTGGGCCTCCTCTTATTCTTCCATTTTTCTTTCCACCTGTTCTCTTCGTGGAATGGAGCATCATTCCTTAGGGCACAAAATCTCTTGTGCATCTAAAAATGATTGTGTTGTGATAGGGATTTCTTAACAGTTTTATGCGTGAGGCTTGAAATATTAGCAGATGATGGTTTGTTCGTTTGGATTACTACGGAACTGCAGCTCCGTCCCTGCAAGGATTTTGTCCTCAGCACTGCACTGATTAAGCTATTTTTCTACAAAGATGGGTAGGTCTGAAATTCTCAAGTTTGCTCAATGTTATTCCTGGTGGCTGCTGCTGGGTTGCTCTGTTTTGGCCCTTGATCGCTGATTACATTTCTGCATGCTGTAAGAATGAAGAGCGTTGCTGTGTTTTAAACAAGGCACTAAGCTGGATTGCAAGAGTGGGAGAGAAAGGAATGCAAATTTAGCTTATCAAGCCTTTTACACAAGTGGACTGTGTGGTGGTTCTGATTTCCTCAGTGTGTTCTCTATTGGCTAATCTGGGGCTTCTGCTGCTGCTAGAAATGGCTTAAATCTGTTCTTTATTCCTAGAGACTGTGGACAGGTAATCTATCTGTTTTAAGGACTTTTAACCTTCAGCTCTCCCAGTCCTTGAAGCAGCACTATTTGGGTTCCCCACCCTTTATTACAGCTCTGGAGGCCTAACTGTTCTTTTGGAAATGTTGCCACTGGAAACCTATTCATTCATAGTACGTGAATAGACTCTCTAGGTCGTGAATACCATTGATAAGAAGAGGATGAATAAGCTGCAAGCAATTTGTTCTCCTCAGGCTGTGCTTTCAGGCTAGTTGCTGGCTGTATGGATTTCAGAGACAGCAGTGTATCAACAACAGAGAATTGTACTCTTTTAGGAATAAAATCCTGTGAAGTGAACAGTTACTTGATTCCCCAATATCTTTTCTTGGCTGGGAAACTAATAGAAAATTTTCAGGAATTCCAGAGCTCATTTGAGGATACCTGTACAAAGGGTGCATTTTTCTATTACATGTCTCTATTCACCTGAAACAACTCTTCTGGAACTGTTATTTGCTATACCTAACGTGATTTTTTTCTTTTCCCCCTTTTCCAGTGCTATAGGAAGTTCCTTTCATATGGGTGGGGCTGCATCCTGGCTTTCCTGAAGGCAAGCATGCATAGCATGGCAAAGCTTTCCACTAGCTTAGAGAGCCATTGTTTTCTCCTTTCTTTGCTGTCTAGTATATTTTAAGTGAAAATCGTATCTCCAAGCAGAAGGAAAAGGACTAATACTGTTTCTGGGGTGGCTGGGAAGATAGCGATCCTTGAGCCTCAAAAGGGAGACAAAGAGAGTACATTTCAGAATCCTTTACTGCACTTGGTTTAGTGAACCTGCATTTCCTTTTAAGTGTGAGTGTGTGTTATATATACATAAATGGGTGGGGACTTATGTCTTGTTTGGTGTAATGTTTCCTTGTCCTTTAGCTTTGCATGTTTAAATTATGAAGTGTAACTATATGGAGAAGTGATAGCTCTGTTTTGAAAGCTCATGCTTCAGCTTCTCTATTTTGATTGTGAGACATAATGAACCTCTGAGCTCAGAAGATGCTACTAAAAAAAATATCTTGTAAAAGTAGTGTTACTTCACAAAAATCTCCAACTGCTGATACATTTAAAACTTACGTTGCTGCAAGCATAGCAGTAAATCAGAAAAAATACTATCTGGTGAAATTGAAAAACAATGTCTAAAATCTCCAGATTTTCTTCAAATAGTCTTTGATTGTACAATTGCTTTTATTGAGTAAATGGGCAAAATCATCCTTCTCATAGCTACACCACATTCATCAAGATTACATCAAAGGTGGAGTTGCCTTAGAGAGCCTACAGAATCCTGCAAATCCCATAATCAAAAAAAATTTTTAAAGGTACCATTTGTGTAAGAAGTTGCCTGTACCAGGTAGTGGCCAAAGCTTGAAATGCACACATGAAATTCTATTTCCAGGTGCATGTTTTAAATCTGATTTTTGTGAGCACAGGGGATAAATGACATTTCAGACAAAACACAGAATATTAAAAGTGCTTATTTCTGAATCTTTAATGGTTTCTTTCATTGACAAAGCTTAAAGTGTGAGCATTTGAAAAATAAAGTGGCTGGCATGAGATTAGTGTATGAAATGCTAAGAATTACTTGGTTTTGCAATGACATTGGGGGAATGTGAAAAACTAAGTTAAAAAACAGGTTAAATCAATATTTTTTTTTTCAGGCAGCAGCAGATTTTATTGTGTAAGCACTCTTTGCTGGTCTAGCTTTACCTTGACCATGAAAGATGAAATACAGAAAATACCTTGTTGCTACAGAACTTTCTTCTGTTAAATGACAGGCAGCATTCATTGGAGACTTATTTTTTAATATCTTAAGTATAGCTTTTTCCTGTAGTTTCCTTTAGTTTGAGTTCAGTCCATAAAAAAAAATTATACTGTGTCCAATTTGGAAACCATGCTTTTGATAAGAAATCCTCCTGCTTCTGATAATATTTTCTGTTTTGTTTGGGTCCCTGCCCCTAACATTTGGGGAGGGAGAGTGGGAGTCAAACACAGATGTGTAAGTGGTGAAATGAATTTTCCTTTTGAAACACGTCACTGATGTTCTGCATGTTATGCTGCCAAATGTATTAATACTTTATTGGGTATTTGATTGTCTGGTCTTTCTACTCTGCTTTGTAAAAGCCAGATATTTTGGTTCCACTTCTTGTAAAGATACCTTTAACTCAATCTTTTTAAAAGTAACACAGTTTGCAACTTGATCTCCTAAGGTTTATTCTGTGTGATTTATGGCATTTAAATAGGAAAAAAAAATTATTTATGTAATATATTTTATCTTACTATGGGGAAAGAAACTTTTTTAAAATATTAAAATATATGAAAAAGACGTGCAAATATTATCAATCCTGAAATCATGCGTTTTTGGGTCATGAAAAAACATGATATTTTATGAGTATTAGAGCAATTTTTAACAATGCAGTTTCCCCTTCCTTGGTAAAAAAGGAAACAAAAGGGCCTGCCATAAGTGTTTTCCATTGAATTAAATGTCAGTTACTGCTGTTGGGTATTTGAACTGTGAATAACGTTATGCTGCTGAATTTGCTAATACAGAGGCAATGCCCCAGGAACTGGTTATCAAGAAAGCAAGCACAGCTAACTTATGATCCATAATCACTACCATTATCCTAGAAATAGCCCCTTTCTCAGAGTAATTAGTAAAACATACCAGTATGGCTAAGTACACAGTTCAGGAAGAGCAGCATGGGTTCAACTCTGACAGACTGGTGTGCCATTCATTCAAGCACAAGAAGCAGACCTAATGTAACACTAACAATAAAATAGTACATGGGTCACGCAAATCATTCTGGAATTGAGTGATCTTTGAGCATGATCAGCAAAGGGCTTGTTGATTCTGTCTCGGAAAGCCTGAACTGCCCTCAAGCTAGATCTCAAATTGTCTGAAATGGGTGACGAAAAAGGGGTCGAATTTTGTTTAGGAAGAAGTTAGAATCCTCAGGAGTGTACCTGCAGAGAAGAAGCCCAGCTGGGCTTGCAGCTCACAGAGAAGAGGAGCCCAGTTCTGCTGTGGGTGCAGGAGGTCTGGCAGAACAAAGTGCTGTGACAGTTGCACCTGCACCTCCTGGCACTTCAGCATTCTAGAAATGCTGATGAAGAGGAGTTCCTGCTGGGCCACCCTGCCAGGGACTCTACTTGCCAGGTTTACCTAAACTATTTTAGCAGGCAGTTTACTTTTTCCTGTGGTTGCTTCCATCCTTTTCCTCCTATCTTCTCTTTTCACATTTTCTATTATTGGCTATAATTTCTATTATTAGCTATATATCTCCAGCTGAAAAGAACCTACATTTTTCTCTCCCTTGTTCCAGGACAGGAGGTGTTCCAAGCCCACTGCCATCTCTTTAACCTGTGATTTTAATTCTAACAGTTAGTACACTTTTTTCTTAGCCTTTTATTTCATGCTTTATATGCCAGATTATGAAGAATCCTCAGTCCTAATCAATCAATCAATCCTCAGTAGTAAGAAACATGATTCTTACTACTAGTTCTGCCTAGAATGACATTTTTCTTCCATTTAATATTTGGATGGGCTTCATGTATCCTTCACCCTACCGTTGGTGATTCTCAGTGGCTATCAGTTGCCTCTTCTTTGGTCTGTTCCTTTTATCATGAGGATTTTCATTTTGCCTATCTCATCCCTATTGGTAGTGCAGAATTTGAGCATTCCCTTCCCAGGAGCTGGCTAGTTCTGGAGCTCCCTTCTTAAGGGCTTCCTGGAGTCAAAATCTACTCTATTTTTGGAAATATCAGCACCAACAAGGGAAAAAAATTGTTAGGTGAACCATTTTCAAACTCTCTCTGTGATACAGCCATTTGACTGGCTTGTGCAGTTCTAGTTTGAGCATTTTGCCAGCAGTAGATATAAGAAATCTGATGTTTGTTAGCACTGGCTGAACCTACTGGCACAAGAATGTTTTTATCATTGGTTTTCTTTAAAACCAGACAGTTCCGTAACTCTTTCAGTCCAGAGGCAGCATGCCTTTCCAGAATGCTCAGACAGAGGTGTTGTAGATGTTGCTGACTGCTTACCTGGCTCTCATCAGTGATAAACCATTTTAGAAGTTTAATTCTTTCTTGGTTTGGTTTTATATAGAAATATGAATTCCTGCATAAGGATAAAACATGAGTGGATTAGTCAATGTTTTTGTTATTTCATGGAATTTTTAAGCCATTTTTCTTCTTTTCTTCTTTTCCCCACCCCACTCTAGCAGTGTGCAGGGTAGAAGGGAACAGGACCCATATGTCAGTGGTCTAGGATGGCCAGTGAAGGCTCCAACATCCCAAGTCCTGTGGTCCGTCAGATTGACAAGCAGTTTCTGATTTGCAGCATATGCCTGGACCGTTACAAGAACCCCAAAGTACTTCCCTGCCTGCACACTTTCTGTGAGAGGTAAGTCCTTTCCTCATGCTGGTAACTCAAGATGTCATGCTGCAAGCACAGGACAAGGCATCCTTTAGTGGACAAAGACTTTTCCCTTTACTTGTAAATATTGTGTTAAGGCATGATATAGTCTGGGAAGGCTGGAGAGGTAGGGATGTAGAAAAACACATTTGTGGCAGGCAGGAAGAAGAGACAGCAGTGGCATATTTGGGATACATTCCCTTTATGGCAAGAGTAAACAAAAAGTAAATCCAATTAAACTAATGAGTACGGTTGCTACAGTGTGAAAGGTGATGATAGCCAGAATTTGGACCTCAAATTAATGGTCTCAAATTTATCCTGATTATCATATAATTAGAAACAATAAAAAAATCTTTGTTGATTTACTAAGCCAATAAGTAATTATCCCATCCTTTAAAGTCCAAGGGTTAGACATTATATACACATTATTAATAACCTGAGATTAAATGTCTTCATTATTCTGCAGTTTGATTGACTGAGGTGGGAAAACTCTCTGGAAGGAATGTGATAAAGCAGCAACCCGCCTTTTACTGTATTCAACTGAATGAATTGAATATGCATAATGATACTTTAATGTTGCATTATCCATCAAACTGTGGAGAAAATACAGCACCTGCAGAAAAGTTAGCAGAAGAATTAGTGGTCAGAGTTCTTAATCTGATGATGGGATGCAACTCCGGATTGTATATTGAGTGGCAGGAGAATTTTTATAAATGTTATGTGGTATGAACACTTATTTAATTTAGGAGATTTCCACCTCTTTTCACCATTGTGGTATGAATCTCTAACTTGGCACAGGGTGAAATAAAAATTGTGGATCTCTGCTTGTCAGAGGAACTGGTCTTTTGTAGAAGATTAGGAAATCCCAGCATTAAAGTAAAGAAGGCAGCCCTGAACTTCTTACTGAAGTCAGTGAGACAAGAATTTCACCATCATATAATAAGTTTCCTGACTTCCATTAATTTGTAAAACCTAAGGTTAGCTTCTGGTTTTCACTGTAATCCTCTTAGGCTGATCTGGTTATGGAGAGAGACTGGAAGAACTCTTCCAGTGTAGTGCTGACATGCAAAGCCTAAATTCTCCTTTCACAGAGCCCTTACTGGGGGGTCAGGAGGAGGGCTGCCAGGGGAAGATAAAGAGTCATGCAACCAAAAAAAGGAAAAGGATAAGAGCTGTGGAGATGTGTGAAGTCACATTTTCTCAGTTGGCATCCCATGAAGAATTTGTAGCACTGCTCCCCTTAAGAACTGCATTCTGCAAAGCTTCTTCTGCTTACAGGACCATACTGAATATGGTATATTGCACACAACTGTATGTTGCATGCCCAGCCAGGTGTTAACTTCAATTTCAAGGCCAAAAGTGGCATTAAGTCTCACCTAGGCCAGCTTGCTTCATATTATGCATATTGTTGATTGCTGAACTTTTGTGTCAGGTTTATACTCTGTGAAATTTATTTTTTCTGAAAAATGCCAAGACTGCCCTCCCAATCAAACACAAACAAAAATTTCCTTCAAAACTTCCCTTAATATAAATTATGATGACCTAGCAGGTAGTTCCCTATGTTGTAAAGAAAGCTTTTTTGATTTTGGCTAGCTGCCAAATAATTTTCCAATTTGAAATAAATGAAAAAATTTCCTTTGGTTTTATTGGGACCATGTTTTACCTCTGAAACACTAAACCCACAAATATAAGTTATTAAAGGAGATTCTGATGGAAAGACAAGGGTCAAGCACTGGTTAGTCAGTCAAAGGCACAGGCTCAAATACTTGATGCAACTTCATGGCTGTCAGACTTTATCTGATTAAAATTTTTACTGCATAAAACACCCGGTGAGCAGGATGCAGTAAGTGTCTGAAATCATGAGCAATTGCATGAATATCTCAAAAAAAGGCATGTAACTCTTTTAATGATGTCTGCTTATTGAACCTTTTTTTTTCATCTGTCAGAGTAAAAAAGGGTTTAAAAGAAAAATATATTCCCCCTAACCACTTTTGCTTCAGAAGCCTGTTTGATGTACTTTTGCTTTTATAAGTAGGGGTAGCACTAGGTCAAACTAGCTCTTTAACTGATGAAAAGGGTTTTTTTCCCCCTCTTTGATGATACTTTTCCTTTCTTTCTCCTTCCACCTTCCTTCCCCATAGGTGTTTACAGAATTACATTCCAGCCCATAGCTTAACCCTTTCTTGCCCTGTGTGCCGCCAGACCTCCATTCTGCCAGAGAAAGGGGTTTCTGCACTCCAAAACAATTTCTTTATTACCAACCTGATGGATGTCCTGCAGCGAACGCCAGACAACAGCATTGAGGAGTCCTCCATCTTGGAGACCGTCACTGCTGTTGCTGCAGGCAAACCACTCTCCTGCCCCAATCATGATGGAAATGTAAGTGAGACGGCCTCTTGTGCTATGTACAGATATTGATATATGCTGACTTGCTGGGTTTCATGGATGTCTTTTTCTAAAGAAAAAGCAGGGGAAGTGGAATCACACTATTTCTTTGTTTTCATAATATATCAGCAAAAGATTCTTCAATTAACTCAAATGCTCTCAGTGGAGTAGTGAAGTAGTCAAAGTATTATTTTATCTTACTAATCATTTGGGATGATGCTGTCTTTTGGCACATTTGGTCAGAATTATTGTCCTGCAAGTACTGAACCTTGTGCCTCTACTTCTTTGGATTGGGTTTCCTTAGCCATTGTGCTTGTAGCATCAGCTGTTGCTGTAGGTACCTGTGTGTTTGTCTGGCAGTATGTGACAAAGACCTTTTGAGTTTTACTAACCCACACACTTGGGCAGTACCAAAAGGTATGTGAACATATTAACATAGGACCAAATAAAAGGGAGTCCTAGCTTTGGGTGCTTTGGACCATCACAGGGTAGAAACAGACAGCTTCTGTTTATCTGCAGTGTTTTGTGGATCTCTCATATCAGTTCTTGGAGGCTGCTTTGTTTTTTCCCCTCCACCTACTCTTTTTACCTAGCATCATCACACACATCCTCAAATCATATCTGTATATTCATTGGCAAGTACCCCCAACTGAGTTAATATTCACAGAGTACTCCAAGAACAGCTTTAACTCTGCTTACTTCACAGTTTTCAGTATTAACCTGTGTAACTTCATGACAGGCATATGTGCTCCTGACTCATAGCTAAGCTTATGCAAACTTGTAAGTAGAGACTGTAAAACTCAGTGATGTTGTGTTGTAAACTGAACGTTGTGCTTCTATGCAAGCCAAGAAACATATGTCAGTAGTTTAAGACAACTTTCTGGGGACTGTTTTATTTGATACTCAGTGTAGGTACATTGGTTGTATAGGAGTAATTCAGCTGATAGGTAATGATTACTGCAATAGAGAAATAGCTCAGTTCCTTCTCTGATGGAATTAGGTGGATTCCTAGAACTGATGTTGGACACTGATTAATGAATAACTAGTGCCACTTTTTTTTATGTGTGCTATACCTATATGTGTGTAGTGGTTACTGATTTAATGCACTCCTAGTTTTTGTTTGCATTTTATTTGCTCTCTTTAAAATTAATCATAGTTGTTTTCTGACAGGCATTCTGATAGGAGCCATTTGATTGTGAAATGCAGAAAAAGGTCAAAATTAAGACATTATTTGTATTGAATTTTAAATTATCAGCTGATTATTATTTGGGTATGTTTAAAAAAAACCTGGCTTGTCTAAAATAAAAAATATTCCACCTTATACTTCTGAGAACCCCTTTATAGGGAAAGATGCATTTGTAAGTTATCTAAACTTACTTGGCTTGCCCTGAAACATAGCATGCCATTTAGGATGCTGAGTAGTGTGTGATGGGAACACCTTCTTGCTTCAGTAAATATCTGGGAGGCTTGGGGATAGCCTGAGGATGACTCCAATTTAAAGCTTTGTGAAGCTTAGAAATAAAAAGCTAAGCACACACATTAGTTTTTGTGATGGGAGGAGCTGAGGTCAGATTTGGGAAGAGCTGCTTGAGGCTGGCCAGGTGGGTCTGTCTGCAAGGGTGCACAGGGCAAGGTGCTGAGCACCTTAGGCCTCACTGAGGAAATGGGATTATACTAGCTTCATAGGTTCAGGACACAAGAGCACTGTGTGGCAAGTAGGTTAGATATTAGGAAATATCTAAAGAGTCTTCCCTGGAATGTGCTTCCCAGGGAAGTGGTCACAGCACCAAGCCTGCCAGAGTTCAAGAAGCATTTGGACAATGCTTTTAGGCACATGGTATGACTCCTGAGGTGGTCCTTGGCAGGGCCAGGAGTTGAGTGATCCTTGTAGGTCTCTTCTAACTCAGGGTATTCTGTGATTCTAAGTGCCTGGCTGCTAGTAATTTTACTATCTTCAGGAAGTGAAAAAGGATTGAGCTGGCAGCTGGAGGAGAATGCCTTTACAGAACCAGCAGTCATTCTGCACTAAATCCACCCTCCATTAATTTTTATATATTGCTTGGGGTAGGGTCAGACCCATTGTATTTTCACTATTTACATCAAATATATTTCTTTTAAATATTACCAGTTTTTCTTCATATTAGTTTGGAAATAAGTTTCTGTTTAAACAAGTTTTTTCAATCATTTCAGCCATCCTGGACTTAAACCTCTCTGATTAAAATGAGATAGAAACTGATGCAGAGATACTTTCTCATTTGCTTGTAACCTAGCCTTCCTCAGGCCATGTAGATTAGATGCTTTCCCTTCCCAGTTGGTCCCCTATTCCCATCACTCATATTTTCCATATGCATGTATGTTTACTTTATTCCTTCTGTGCACATCTGCCTGTCCTCTGTTGTGGCATTTTTGTTATGTGTGTTCTTATGAAGAAAGAAACTTAGTTTGTAGTATCGTAATACAAAAGATGGTTACCTGTGCCTGAACTATAAAAAAATGCTTTCTCATTTTGACCCAACATGGAGCACAAGTATGTTGGGGCTTGTAATGGGGTAATAGGGCACATATGGAACTTTTGAACCTACTGGAAGATTCTTATCTTCTACCTAGACATTAAAATAAGATTGGCTTTATTCTCAGCTGCAAAACACCTGCAGCTCTTGTGTATAAAAGCATTCTGGATTGGAAACAATGATCTACAATCATTTAGGGGCAGGTACAGAAGCCAGGGCAGGGAAGACTATGAGATTCTAACTCCATTGTATGTAATGAGTGGTGTAGCCTCTGAAATGTCTGTACTTGGGTTTTGCTTGAATTTGAACTGAAAACCAGCTCAGAGTGGAGGATCCACATTTTTACAATGTAGAAGGTGGGGCAATGTATTTTCTGCTGCTAGAGTGTAACAAGAGAGGATACACAGTATTAAATTAAATGCTTTTAACAAAAGAGAATGCCTTCTCACTGACTAGGTTTTTCTCAAAATATCATAGCCTAGCTTGGTAACTTGACAGGCATAAGATCTTGCTTACAAAAACACTTGCTGAACTTGTAGAGCTGCTGCTTACTGACTGTATGCTTCTCTTAGAAAAATTAAAAATCACCTATCCTTGACATTCTGATGAAGTGACTTCATGTCTTACCTTTTAACCCTTAGTTTTTTTCTCCTCACCTCTGTACTTCCCACCATGTCACTTACTCATGTATCCCATTAAAGTGTAGTCTGTGGGTAAGGCAAAAGCTGTGACTAGGGAGGGAGAAAAACTCACATTCTAAATTTTATCAGGGATCTCAGAGATACCCTCAGGTAATTAAAACTTACATTCTTCTGAAAGCCAAAGCATGGAAAGCTAAGGTGTGCACTAGCCCTGGGACAGAGGAATTAAGCACGTGTTTGTGACATGAGGAAGGTGGGTGGCAAAGAGCTGACTCATCCCTTTTCTGTAGACTGCTCTTTTAATTCAAACAAATAGAAAGCAGAGGATGAGCAATGTGATTTTTCAAATGTGATTTTAGAGAAGAGGGACTTGTGATTGGTGAGAGCTTTTTCCTCAAGACCTGAACTTTGAAGGGCTGGAATTAGTGTGTCTTGGCTTTGCAAAAGCTAGTTCAGAAGTACTTGCATACTTGATTATGCCGTTTCAAAAGTTTCTATAAATTCAGTTTAATTACAGTAGTGAAGATGTGCATGGATGTCCAGTTACATCATTGTGCTGAAATATGTGGTCTGGTTTAAGGTGGGAATAAATGGATGAGATTTTAGAACCAGTGGGTATTAATTCACATTTTATTACAGCTGATGGGAATGTTTTTGTTGTATTTGGTGGAAATAAAGGTAAAGCCAGTCCTGGATACTACAGTATATCCTGCCCAGGAGCTCTCTTGAAATTGGAAAAGAGAGGCAAATGTAATTTTCTGAGATGTTTTGTAAGGCAAACCTGTCATAATGAAAAATTTTCTGGGACTGTCACAAAGTGTGATGCCTACATTTGGCATGGAGGGGAGAGATGAAAAGCCAGTAATACTTTTCTGTCTGTAGTTAGAAATTAGTCTTGCCTGATTAAGAGATGCTAGAAAAAAATCTTAGGAAATCAGCCTATCTAGACAGTTGAAGACTGAATTGTATTATTATTAGGTTTTCCTTCTCCTTCATCTATGCACAATATAAAAATTATAGTGGGAAATGAAAGCTGCTTCTCTCAAAACATTTTGAATTTGAGGCAGATTCCTATATAGAGATACATATTAGGTCTTTGTGATCTGTTTGCTATTATCGTTTGAGATTCTGTGTTTCCCTGATGCTTGGAAAAAGAGGAAGAGAGCTGTTTAGGCTGAACAACCTTTATACCAATGACATGCTTCCTTTCTTATATACGTGGCTGCAAATATAATGATGTTTATTCTGGGATAGTCAGTAGAAAACAGAAATACTAAATTATTCTAATCACTTTATCCCAAGATAAAAATACTGAATAAATAAAGGGCTTGTTAAAATATCTCGTACCTAAGCGTTAAATTATAAAGAGGCAGAAAGATGAATTTTGGACACTCATGCAAAAGAATTTTTTTTTAAGCCATATAAGAAGATTTCAGAGTTTCCTAATATAATATTCTTCCTTTTTGCTGCTTCTGATTGCAGACTTTTGAAGCCCTTTGAAAAGAACATAAATCCTAAACTCTGTTTAACTGATTTTCTCTATGCACTGTAAGAATGCATCACATCACAGTGCCTACCAAAGCAACTATCAGGCCTCGGACGATCTACTACAATGAGACTGCTAAATTCACAGTGACTGGAGTAGTGTTCATGAGGGTTGACATTGTTTAGAAGGTCTACTTTCTTTTCCTGTTGCTGATCTATTTGATGTTACACAGGTTATTTGGATCAAATTTTAAATTTCCTCAGCTAACACGAGTGGCTGACAAATGATTAAACCATCACTGCATGTGAATCCCGTATCTTGTAAATTGAGATAAGAGGGAAGAATGGGAATAAGGTTGAAAGGAGCTTATCAGACGAAAATCCCTGTTAATGCTAACAGCCTTGTGCAAATCATGGTTCTTGCTTCCCCCTCCTTAATTCTCAAGATGCCTTTGAGCAGCCAGCTATTTTGTTTGGTGCTGTTACAAATCCCTCTGCTCACCTGAAAACAGCTGTTTCTACACAACCATCTCATCTACCAACAACTCCAGCACAACCATCTTTGTACAAGATATCTGATTGCCAGAAGCATCAGCTGAATTATTCAAGATTCTGATGCTATGCCCTGAACGCAAAAGAGCTGCCAGTGTCCTGTTTTGAAGCATACAGTACGAACTTCCTTATATCCTTTTTAATAAGCCTAAAATGCTTTGTGCCCAAGGACTTCCTAGCTGTAAAAGAAAGTCTCATGCCAAATTTGCATGTATGTGCATTATTTTGACTAGCATATGATTTTGGGCACAGCAATTCTCTGTTTCTTTCCCTTGATGAATATATTCAGAATTTGGGGTATCTATTACATGTAAAGATCTAATTTTATCTCTAAAGAGCATCTTGCTGGGTATTTAACAGGTTGAAACGATCTCCTCCTCTTTCAAGTGTAGCTCAGTGCTCCTATTACGATCTCAGATATGAGGTTTTAATGGTTTTAAGGGATTAGTAATGGGATATGTAGATTTTTCCCTGCAGCATGTTGGTTCATTTAGGGTGCTTTCCTCTAGCAAATAAACTTGCCTCTTTGGTGATTTCCATTGAGTTTGTGTTTCAAGAGTGGCCCTCTTATAAAAAACAGTTTACACTTTCTTTAGAAGACCCTCTGGGAAGCTAAGGATGGAGTTAGTGAGGGTAGTTGAATGCCTGGTTTTTTGAGTTGTTTCATGGAGTACATAAGAGAGACACCAAAAGTTACTATTACACAGTATAAAGATGATGTTAGGACCAGCAATGAAGTCCAACATTGTTCACAGGCTGCTGTTCTGACACTTTATGATAGAATAAAATGCTTTTAAAGAAAAATTTTGATATAAAATATGTAAGAATAACAGCTATCTTTTAGGCAGTAAATTATTGGTGCATAAGAAACTCTGAGCTTGGACTTATAAATGAGTTCAAGGCTCAGTAAGATGTGCTTTGAGTTGTTACTGCTGCCATGTTTGAGTGTAGAGTGCACTTTTCCAGGTGATGGAGTTCTACTGCCAGTCCTGTGAAACAGCCATGTGCCGGGAGTGCACAGAGGGAGAACACGCGGAGCATCCCACAGTACCACTCAAGGATGTGGTGGAGCAACACAAGGCTTCCCTCCAAGTCCAATTGGATGCTGTCAACAAAAGGTATGGAGACTTCACTGACTATTTTCCATTTTCAGTTTTATCACTGGCTTCCTGTGCTGACTGGGGTAGATGTTTTAATGTGCTGGTGCCATGGCTATTTATCTAGGAAATGGGGATAGTGAGGCTTAGCATAAGGACAAAAAATCCATTGAGTGAGATGTACTGAGGGGTTACCAAAAAGAGCAAAAGATTGCTATCTGTCTTTCACAAAACAGAGGCAATTAGAAAGGCAAGTGTCTTCCAAAGAAGGGGCATAACATGCTAAGGAGTAAACTACTGTCCAGTTATGAATTTATAATAGCTAAATAAATAATGCTGGGTGTTAAAAAGACTGGCACAAACACTATAGTGGTAAAATGGCTTTAAAAAAAAGTAAAAGGTGAGAGAAATCTAGTGATATCTTCTTGAGTAGATATACAGCATAAAGGGCAGAGGATCCAAGGCCTCATTGTTGTTAATGCCTAAAGTTTAATGGATTTTCACAGGGGAGGACTGTAGCTTAGCCTTGTTTTATCAGACCAGACCCACTGTGTGGTTTTGAAAGGAATGAACTTCTGGGAAATTATCAAATTTAAAGACAATGCTGATGGGAGGGTTTAATCAAAAGATAACAGGGCAAGGGCCAGTGTTTAATGACTTTTGAAATAGCAGTCTTTGTAATTTAATTCCTCCCTTAGGCTCCCAGACATTGACTCAGCACTTCATTTTATATCTGAAATCATACACCAGTTAACCAACCAAAAGGCTAGCATCGTAGATGACATTCATTCCACTTTTGATGAACTCCAGAAGACTTTAAATGTGCGAAAGAGTGTGCTACTCATGGAGCTGGAAGTGAATTATGGCCTTAAACACAAAGTAAGATGCATGTTTTGTTTCAGTGAAAAGCTGTTAATTTAATCAGCCAGTTTTACAAATTATGCAGGACACCAGTTTGACAAATTGTGTCTGACATTGAGAGAACTTAGTTTTCCTGAAATCAGGAGCTGCAGAGCCTTGCTTGAGGGTGAGACTTGCCTTATAAGATGAGCATGAAGATACAGGTCAAACAATTTATCCTGAAGAACTGTGTAAGCCTGCCTCTTTAGCTTCAAAGCGCTGCTTTCCTTTCCAGTGCTTGGTAACATATTTCATCTTAGGTATCACATTTTGGAACACAAAAGGATTGGAGGGACATCTCACTTTCTTAGAGGAATGAGAGAGCAACAGATTGCAGAGCTGTATTCACTCTTTTACTTCCTATCTGGATGATTGATTCTGAGGGGTTTCCCCCTATATTGTAGACCAAGCTTTAGAGGAAGAAAACAGAAACCTTTACAAAGCAAAGCCCATAGCCCAGTGGGTAGAAATTTTGTTGCGTATTATTAGGTCTGAATCAGGAAAATGAAAAAAATTAGTCCTTATTTTCCTGGGCATCAGTTCTCTGCTTTATAAAGAAAGACTTCTCAGTGAAAGTTGCCTTTAAAAGAAAATACCATCAATAACTGGAGTTTCAAGAGTGCCATTACTGAGCAGCTTGATCATCTCCAGATGTCTGAAGTGGAAGAATGCTGCATTCTTGGATGTAGAATAGGCTTGAAAATACCATTAGAAAGGTGCTGAACTGCTGAGCCTGTGGAAATGGAGGAATATTAACATATGTACAAGATACATACTTTTAGGAACATAGGGAGCCCAAAACCTTTAGGGCACAGAATTTAGTCATCTCCAGAGCGAAGCAGCAGCTTACAGAAGTTTGAGCATCAATGTGGACTTAGATCCCAGGTTCATCTAAATATGTTCACAATGTATTCAAGATGTCACACTTCCATAGCAAGTGAATATATTCTGCATATATACCAACTCTACACTAAATAGAATATGATGTTAAATTACCTTATTGTTGTTTAAAGATATTTAAAATAATTTAATAACTGTGAGAATTAGAGAATCAAATTTTTGTGAAGTTGTACATAGGCAGTAAAAGAGGCATCTACTCTGTTTGAATAAAAAAACCCCAACTGAAATTGGATTTTACTTTTGAATGCCTAGTAGTCCTGCAAAATATAATCATTCTGATTACTTTTGAATGCCTAGTAGTCCTGCAAAATACAATAATTCTGATAATATACTTTTAAAAAATGAAAGGGCTACACTTTATTAAGAAAAAGTTGGCAGTTCAGTTTATTGTCTGATGGACTGAAAGAGTGTAAGATGTACAATACGTGCATTTTAAACATTATTTATGTTAGGATTTAATATTTTTTCATTTTTATAATGAAATAAAACCATCTTAAGAAAGTATTGATTTTAAAACATAGCTGCAAATTGCCACTCAGTTTGTGGCCTGTTATCTGAAGAATATGGGGTTTTGTCAGCCTTGGACCTTATTGGCTGTTCTCTCGCTTTAACCACTTATGCCTTTGAATGAAGACCAAACAGATTAGAAATGCCTTGTATTGCATCCTGAGAAGTTTCTGTGTGCCTAGAAAAGCAAATTACTTGAAATTCCAGTGTAGTCTTGAAATTTGTTCATTCTGTTTTAATTGCAAAAGATTTTGTGTTGTTATCGCTTTCCCATATCAGTAACCCATAAGCCTGGATTTTCTCCAATGGATGAAAAGCTTAAAGCTTTGGAAAATTCAGAAAAAAATGCCTTTAGAATTCAGTGTCATTATATAGTGTGTCTCAGCAAGGGAAGAGTATTTCATAGCAATAAATATACCAGTCTTTAAGTTTACATAAATTGAAAAGTTTCAAAAATATTTATGACAGTGATGGTCAAAAAAATAATTTCTCTAATCCACAATAATTTCTGTGCCCTAGATCTTCTGCGTAGGAAAAACATACCAAGTGTGTGACTGGGTACCTTCATTTGGGGATTTTATCAGTGGAGACTGATAAAATCAGTGGGAGGCAACAGCACTGTTTTCCTGACTATGAATGTCTCTGCTAGGTTGTTATAATCCAGGGATCCTTTTTCCAATTCATTACAAAATTGGTTAAAAAAAAAAAAAAGCCCAGTTCCCAGCCCACACCTATCAATTTTGAAGTCAGTACTCTTTTAAGGGTTAGACTGAGGGCAAGAACTGACCCTATAATAGAAGTTCTATCACAGTCTTAAAGATGGAGTGGCTACTTGTTGCCCATCAACATTTCTGGCTATTCAGTCCAACTCTTTCCACTATCCACAACTCATTCTGTATAGTTTGCTTTCCTGACTGTTGAAAGTGAGGAATCAATTTACATTGCGCTAGGGAGATGTTTCCTTTCTTCACTTATTTAGTTCAGGAATCCCACTTTTCCTCAGGATAGATGTCCATCCAGGTCTTGAGGCTCTCTTGTTCATCTCCATAGGGGAGTAATTGACATACTCCTTGGCTCTGAAGCACCAGTATCAAGAAGTTTCTTGCAGCCTCTCTTATTAATGGACCTCATGACTCCAAAATATCTCTGCATCTGTGAACACAACTCAGTTCCAGTAACTGTCTCATTAACTATGACTGCTGAGAGTTAGATGGGGCAAGGTTCAAACTTCTACATTTGTTGCTGGCTTTTTGCTCAAAAAAACCAAAACCAACCAACCAACAACAACAAAAGCCCAAAACAAAACAGAAGAAAAAACCAAAAAACCACAAAACCAAATACGACAAGACAGGTGGGGCAACAATTCAATCTAGTGTGACAGTGGGCCTCTAAAGTCCTGAATTCCCAAACCAGTGTATTTTTTTTGTGTTGTAGCATTGTATTCCAAATACAGGTTGGTGATCAGTGTGCTACTTCTTCTAAAATGAAGGTTTAAATTAAACTCTAAAATAAGACATTATAAATTTGGTTCCTACAAAGGCCTTTAGATGCATACCTTCCTGGGATAGGTCCTATAACATGATGCTAATCTGATGTTTGATAATTCACACAGGTTCTTCAGGCACAGCTGGATACCTTACTAGAAGGACAGGAAAGCATTAAAAGCTGCAGCAACTTTACGGCCCAAGCCCTCAACCATGGCACTGAAACTGAAGTGCTGCTGGTGAAGAAGCAGATGAGTGACAAGCTGAACGAACTGGCTGAGCGGGACTTCCCACTGCAGCCCCGTGAAAATGATCAGTTGGACTTTATAGTGGAAACAGAAGGCCTGAAGAAGTCCATTCACAACCTGGGGACTATTTTAACCACCAACGCTGTTGCCTCTGAAACAGTTGCCACCGGTGAGGGACTGAGGCAGACAGTGATCGGACAGCCCATGTCCGTTACCATCACAACCAAGGACAAAGATGGGGAGCTCTGTAAATCTGGGAATGCTTACCTCACTGCTGAACTGAGCACGCCTGATGGGAGTGTAGCAGATGGAGAAATACTTGACAACAAAAACGGCACTTATGAATTTTTGTATACTGTTCAGAAAGAAGGGGACTTCACTTTGTCACTGAGACTTTATGATCAACATATCAAGGGCAGCCCATTCAAACTTAAAGTGGTCAGGTCAGCAGATGTGTCTCCTACCACTGAAGGGGTTAAGAGACGTGTTAAATCTCCAGGCAGTGGTCATGTGAAGCAGAAAGCTGTGAAAAGACCTGCGAGCATGTACAGCACTGGCAAAAGAAAAGAGAATCCCATTGAAGATGATTTGATCTTCAGAATAGGTAGGTAACTTGGCTGCCTGTTGACATATTAAAAATAGTTCATGGAAACAGAATGAAAAAGTTTAGTTATTGTAAAGCTAAAGCTGTAAGTAGAGCAATCTGATACTAATATTAGGCCTCTTGATTTTTGTTAATATGTACGTTTTGGAAGAACACGCTTCAAAAATAATTTGCAGCAAATATTTAATTGGGATTTCAGTTGAGAAATGGATAAATTTGATTTGGAATATTTTTAAAAATTGTTAACAATCATATTAGAAAGCTTTTAGTATGGATTAAAGTAATTTCAGATTGTAATTTCTGCTTCTGTATCCCTTGTTTCTAGTGAGCAGTTTCTGGCTTGACTACCAAATAGTGGTGTGGTTTGGCTTTTGTTGGTAGTGGTGTTGTTAGGTGTTTGTTTTGGTTTTTTTTTAAACTACTCTCTCCAACACAACATAAACTCTAGAAGTCTTAAATGTATTCCCAGAAGTACAGAGCCTTTAAGTTCTGTTGCAATACAACCATGACCACATGCTTTATTTTTGAGTTCTACTGTCTCCCCTTCTTTACTACTCAAAACAGGAAGATGTATTTCACTAAAACAAGAGCTATGCCTGTCTTAGAGCTTTTGCTCCATGAAATCTCTTGGAGTATCCACATTTGGGATATATGGATCTCTATTTTATAGAAAAAACAGAGCTGGGAGTAATATTTCGTATTCAGTTTTCAGCCACTCATTTCACAGAATGACTACATAGAGATGTTCCTCTGGGCTTATGTATGCACTATGTGAAAGGTCACAGCTTGTTGCACCAGACCTCTTCTTACGGGTAGAAATGAGCCAAGACACAGATTCTCATTTAACAACCGAAAAAGGTATTGTTCTTTTCAGCTTTGCCATCCTGACTCTGACTACAGCAAGCTTCTACTGTAGGGTCCAACTGCAGACTCTGACTGCTGGTTATTTCCTACTGGATTAGAACTGCAAATATTGGTTTGCAGACTCTGACCACAGGCTTTTACCTAGCTTGACTACAACTGCAGGCTCTAAATCCACCAGGCCTAGACTGACCTCATTGCAGATCTTTTACTGCAGCAACTCTCTCCCTTGTGTCACACTGGAGCGAGCCAGCCAGCCTTCCTTTCTTCCTCCCTTCCTTCCTTCCCAGGGCTGGTCCACCTCCTCCAAGATCCCCCTGACTCAACCCACCCCTTTTATCACACTTATCTTTATTAGTCATAACTGCAATCCATTAGGGCAAGACTGTTCCTCTTCTTTGGAAATTAGTACAACTGTGACTTATCAGGGGTGAGGTTACCTGTAATCCCTTCTTCTATGCCTGCAACAGCTGTAATGCTCTAGGGTTTTACACTCTTCCAAAAGATGTAAAATTATGGAGACAGATAAAGCTTCTGACATTTTCACAAGGATTGCCTTCATGGAGTTCATTTACTCCGAGTTTCAGCTCACTTTAAAAAGTTAAGGTTTGGTTCATTTGTTGATGAGGTAAAGTTTATCACTGTTCTCCAACACAATTGCGTCTTTCTGTTTTGAACCCATTGTTGAATTCCTTCAATGTCCCTGGCAAAATCTGGATCTGTATTTTAAACTGGGCAAAATAAATCTTCTATTTGGCCTGCCAGAAGCTCGTACAGCTGTGTTGGAGAATCACACTGTAATATTCCTCTGGGCACCCAAGTCTATGGATTATGCTATTGTATGTATGCTGATATATGGGCTTTTATGCACAAGTAAGTTCATCAGCTGCCTAGCAGGGGATTGTTTTCCTGCTCGTATTAACAAGAGATAGCATTTATACAACATTGTATCTTCTGACAATTCTGTGTTATTTGTGGCTTTTAAAATGGCACCTGGTTCTATTCAGACACTCCAAGGTCAAATTATTGACTACACATTCATTCGTGTAATTCATTATTTACAAAAGCAAAGTATTTTCTACATCCTCTTTTCCTCTCTCAATAATTTATATCCTCAACTTATTATTTTTTTTAAATGGGTGTAATCTCTAAGAGCGTGTCCACACAGATCTGCATGGCATATCCTTAGCCTATACAAATGCAAAAAAGAATGTTCTTATGATATCTAGAAAATAATTGTTGCCCAATGATTTTGCTACCTCTACTGCTGGTAGGAAGCACTAAAGTGAGAGGGGAGTCTTTCTTTCATTACCCTGCTTTTGTACCTTAGACTCACGATGAGCAGAGGTGAGGCATGTTCACAGTATCAGCCACTTCCACCATCCCTGGTAAATCTCTTCCATGTCCTTCAAAGAAGGGTTAAGAGACATGGTTGTCATCAGCTGCCCTGCCCAGGACCCCATCTTGTGTTCTAGGTCTGCCATGCTGCGCTGTGTGCCTTGGTATCTTTTCCCTTCGGGCACTTTTCGTGACTGAGTTCTTTGATACCATTTAGTAGTAGTGGTGCTATTTCCCACTTCAACTACTTGTACTGGTTATGCATTGAAAGCACCTGGGGGAGAGCACACTGAGGAGTTCTTCTCTATGAGAACTTCCTCTGTGAATTGATGAGACCAATTGGAAGCTGGTTTAGCTCTTGACAACCTGAGAAACCAATTAGAGAAGTTAGTTCGCTCTGTGAATACACATTTTGAAGGCCGTAATGCGGGGAAAGCACTCTCTCATTTCCGGCCTTTTACAAGGTAACACCGACCTGGCCCGGGCCTTCACCCATGCGGTCCGGGCCAGGCAGGGGGGCTCAGGAGGCCGCTGGGCCCTGCTTTTCCACCAGAGGCCCNCCAGAGGCCCCAATGTCAAGGGGGAGGAGAGGCCCATTGCTGAGATCCTAGCCCTCCCTCCTGCCCTGGCATGGCATGGCCCGGCTCGGTGGGGCCTTACCCCGCCACTGGCTCAGAACAGCCGAGGGGTGGCTGAGCCCGCCCAGCCACCCACACGGCCTGGGGTAGAGGCAGCCGGGACCCCTGTCTGGAAAGCTGGCATGTCCTAGCAGGGAGGAGTGGGGGCCGTGGGCAGTGGGTGCTGCACCTGAGCTCCAGGGGGGCTGATTGAGATCTTAGCCGTCCCCCATCCCCACCCTCCCAGCGTGGCCTGAGTGTGCTCAGTTCCTGGCATAGCTCCAGCATGGCCTGGCCCGGCCCAGCCCCTGAATCCTCCATGGGAGATTTTAACCCTTCCAGTTCTCAGCTAAGATTGCAGACCTTCAATCCTCCCTTGAATGAAAGGAAAAAGAACAGAGGATACACTTAAAGTCAGTGAAGNGGTTTGTATAAACCAGAATACCAAGCTCTGAAGTGAAGCATGGACACTAGATAAAGGAAATTATATGATAAAATCATTCTGTTTAAAATCACCTTGTTCTGTTATCGTATGTTATATTATGTTATATTATGGTATGTTTTTCCTAATAAGTTGTATTGGCTACCAGCTTGCAAAATCAGACTTCGCAACAGCCCTTCCTGCCTTTGTGTATCTCAAGAGACACACCTCCAAAACTTCTCAGGAGGTTATCTACTGGGACCAGATGGTTATCTGTGATTGATTATCGCCTAGAAGCCTGATGAATTTGTATATGTTTAGTCTATCGCCTGGAGGCCTGGTGAATGTTTATTCACCACTGCTTACTCAGCAAAATTGAGACAGCAAAGAACATAAAAATTATTGATTACGATGGGAGACCATACTACAAAAAGGAGCTGCAAACCAAATTTGGTGGGACGTCGATTGGGCAGTGACCCCTCCCGTTCCCCCAGCGCGCTGCTTGCTCTGTCTATATCAAATAAAGCCATCTAAATTTTGCTAAATATCAAGACTTTTGTCTCTCATTTATAACAACAGTGAAGCCACTTTTT
This sequence comes from Toxostoma redivivum, assembly GCA_013397375.1. Lineage (NCBI taxonomy): Eukaryota > Metazoa > Chordata > Aves > Passeriformes > Mimidae > Toxostoma > Toxostoma redivivum. The sequence goes on along the minus strand of VXBI01005911.1, from coordinate 33,261 downwards.
TTTCTTCTTGTGGAGAAGTCCCTATGGCCTGACAAGAGGAAACTCCTCTCCCTGAAGTGAACTGAAAAAGACTATTTAAGTTGGGAACTGACTGAAGTGCTTTTGTATGTTGTTGTCAAAAAGGTGTGGAGGGAGGAGGGATTGGTCTGAAAATCTTATTCTGAATTTATTATTTTCTTTGTGTTGTTAAAAAAGTTTTTTTAATATACCCTTTTAAGTTTTAGGCCTGCCTTGCTTTTGCTCCTCATTCTATCTCACAACAGAAAAATGAGTATATTAAAATTGGCAAACCTAAACTATAACAAGGACATAACACAAAAAGGATGAATTAGTGAGTAAGTCTCAATGAAATCATGGAGTGAAACATGAAATATGCCAACATGTTGATAGCATAGGGTTAAAATGTTTCTAAAAATCAAGAGAACTGCATACAATAGGTTTAGGGGGGGTGGAAAGGAAGATTGGGTCTGGTAGNACAATAAATGATATAATTGTTAAATGTAACATTGTTTGATAATGAATATAATTATTGTTTAATAGTAATAAGAATCATGAGAAACTATGTAATCGTAACAAGAATAATGAGAAAGAATATTTGGGGGGGCCTAATGAAAATTACAAGAATACATGCGTGGATAAGATCAATATATATAGTATACAATAGAACAATATGGGTTTAATAATTTATACATAGTTATATAACGACGAGGGTATAAAAACATGTTCATCTCGCATCCATGTTGGAGTCAGATTTGGGTCTGCACCCCTGATTCCCAGAGCTCTTCAATAAAGCACCTGCATATAATCATTCTGTGATTATGTGTTTTCAACACTAGCAATGTCATTGAAGAAAAAACCTCTACCACAACATATAGTGCCAAATAAAAATAAACTATTAGAAAACAGTAATAAACTATTGTTGTACAGTGCAAGTAATAATTTAAAAAATGGGAAGAAAAAACAATTATTTATGGTAAAATACATTCAAGTATTAAGGTTGGCACACATTCACTGCAATAAAGAAATAAAGATCCCTAAAACTTATAAAATATACAACGCTTACCAATTTCAACAAATGGGGAAACAGATGAAATCCTTATGGCCAAGGAAGTTTTTGATTCTGCCTCCCTGCCATAAAAAGTATACATCTGTGGTTCTTCCCTAGGAGAACATACTTATTTATTCTTTTATGTAGATATTTCTCTAAAAATATTAGGATTATATATATATATACACCTTGTAGAGAACATTTTTTTTAAAAAAAGGAATATTGAATATTGACAGCCATTTTCTCCTACTGAATAATGGCATGCAAAGAAATCTATATTTAGTAAAGGCAATTAAAAAAAGTAGAAAGAAAACCAGAGCAAGGTTTTATATTTGATGCCGCGTCACAATTAAAAGTTGTTGAAATAAAGCAAAACTCTACCTGAAAACTAGGAGTGGTATACTTTCAGAATGACATCCTAAATTAAGGCAATAAATGCTGCAAAATCTAAATATTACCATTCAAAGTGATCTAATTGAGTAATAATTAAGAAAGTTTTAAAAAATGAAAATTTATCACAGAAACCTTTATGGAAACACACATTGAATTACTATATATCTTCAGTAAACCTGTGGAATTATAAATAACTTGCTCATTCAAAAAACATTTTTACTACTTCTTCTTATACAATATTGGTTTAAAAAAAAACCAAGCCAACAAAAATTGAGGTATCCTTTGTCACTAAATTATTTCAAAGGATATTCAGGGGATGTATCTTGAATAGTTAACAGCACCTCCCTGCATGTTGCTCATTGTATTATCCCTGCAACCTTTTTATTTTATAAAAGCTTGTATGCCTGGAACTAGATGCATATGTTTTCACTTTATGTTTGGTGGAGCTATCAGCTCATTACCATTCCCTAACTCCCTTAAATCATTATTTTAGGTATAAAATCTATCAGACTTATTACCATTCAAAATTATGAGTAGTATAAGACACAGTTCTAGAGATCTTTGAGAGGGGAGAGGGAACTTGTCTTTATTCTGTAATTGTAGCAAGGACTGTGAATATGAACTAGGAGACACTTGGAAGGAATAATGACTTATAGATATAAATCCCTATTATTACTGGTTACAGTAAACAATAGTTCAGCATTCCAGTGAAGAAGTAGGAGGTAGGGTGGGGAATTAAACATGCAAGAGTTTCTTCTCCATGGTACTCTGGACGACAATAACATTTGCTGCTTATTTACAACAACTCACATGATTTTCAATCCTTATGTATATAAATGGGACTTCATATTAAGGTAAGGTGAATAGCTCACAAAACACCTTAAAAACATATCTCTTGAAGTTTGCCAATGCTTAAACACTATAAAAAAAGTAGTAACCCTTAATTGCACATCTTAAGGAAAATACGTTGTCTTTTGACAGATTTGTCATTGAATGCTAGAAAGATTATATAATGCTCAACCCACTGAAATATTGAGACACTTAATTTTACTATATGTCTAAATTCCAATTGAAAGTGTTGAGATGTGTCACAGTGCAAGCTGGCTTGTACTGGGCCATTGCTCTGGAGACCCAGCCCGGTTCAATCGGCTAACCCCTGGGTGGATATTCAAACCCAAACAGAGACTTCACCTAATCAGATTTCACTTGGGCTGTAGACATATCATTAGTCAAGGGAGCTTGGTGGTGCTAAGACCTTGTCTAATCAAGTGTTCAAGTGGGAAATTTTGAACCCCCTATAAAAGGGGGCCTCCATAAATAAGTGTTACTGTTGTCCTTCAAGAAGTTGGGGAGTGTGTTACGTCTGTCTCCTACTCCGCCCCCACCATACGGTTACAAGAGATAAATTTTCTACATGTGAATAATCTCAATTACTGTACAGAGCTTGCGAGTTCTCACAAATAAAATATGCTTAACTGTCTTGAACTGCAAACAAGATAGTATGTCTTGTATGCTGAAATGGCAATGAACCTTTTCCCAAATAATTGGTATTACAGTCTCAAATAATAAATATAGGATCACAGAATCACACAGGTTTAGGTTGGAAGACACCTTAATGATCATCTAGTTCCAAACCGCCTGCTGGGGGCAGGGATGCTACTCACTAAACCACATTATTCAGGACCTTGAACATTTCTGAGGATGGGGCAATGGGGCACCCCTAACTTCTCTGGGCAATCTGTTACAATATCTTACTACCCTCATGGTAAAAAATTTCTTCCTAACATCTGACTAAACCTGCCCCCTTTCAGTTTAAAATCACTGCCCCTTGTCCTGTCACTAACTGCCCGCATACAAAGGCCCTCTCTCTCTCTCCTTTTTATAAGCCCCCTCAAAGTACTGCAACACTGCTGTAAGGTCTCCACAAAGTTAATTCTTCTTGCAGCTGAACAACCCAGCTCTCTGATTCTGTCTTCAAGGAGAGATACTCCATACCTCTGACCATCTCCACGGCCCTCCTCTGGACACTCTCTAACAGGTCCACACACTTCTTGCATGTGGACCCCAGACCTGGACACAGCAATGCACGTGGGGTCTCACGAGGGAGATTCATTCAATCTATATATCCATACTATTAAAAGGGCTACAGACACAGTTCACATGCAGAAATCACTATTTACTGTGGCCTTTGTCAGAGAAGTCAAAGCACTGGGAAATCACTAAGTACTGAGAGCACAAAAGCACTCCTAGGACTGACAGGAGTGGCAGGTAAGATGAACATAGGAGACATGGCTGTGTACAGACATGCAGCAAAGAAGACAACATATCACCAATAACAGACTTGAGAGATATGCCAGAAGACTTACAGTCACATATTTATAATTTTAAAACATAAAGGAGATATTTTGCAATGGTTTTACAAACTTGTTCTAAGCTTTGTGCTGACACTTCATATGATTTTTACACTTGAAATGGGTACAACCATCTCCCCTAGATTTCCCTGACAGGTAAAAAACATGAATGAGTAAAGAAAATGCATTACAGAGAGCCATCAGGCTAGCATGTGCTTGAAAAATCTGGGCATAGTTGGGCTATTATAACCTCTGGTTTTATTTTGAAGTTAAGATACAAATACACACATACTATGTAAACAAGTCTATTTTGATCCATATTAACACTTACCAGATGCAAGGAGATCATAAAACTTTCTGAGGCTACTGCTGTGGCCAAGTCTAATCTCCCAAGAGACTGCCTGAGAAATCAAATATTTATATTCATAAAACAAGTGAGCATGTGTGAACCTGTTCCTAGTAGATGAAGAATATAGCTGCTGTGCAACTCTGAACCACTCATACTATAAACTGAACAGTTGCACCATCTTTAATTTTCACCCTTAAGATAAAATCTAACTTTTCCTATGGCTGCTTAAATAAAAAGAATATAACTTTGCATATTTATGATGCATTAGTATATTTACTAAGAATAATAGAATGACTAGTATTTTCTGAATGTTTATTTCACCTATTTCAGAAGTCAAACAGGCTTCTCTGCAGTGAGATAAATAACCAAGACAGCAACAACAAAATCCTCACCACCCTCTAATTTTCAAACCTTCACTGACTTCCACATCAGTTCCATAAACCAGCATTGATGCACAGACTCAACCAGAGTCACATGCTCCAGTTTTTCTTAAGGCCAGTAGAGAATGACATGACAGTATTTAGGACAATGAAACTCATCCTGTTCAAATAAAGGATAAGAGCTAACCAATATTCTTGAGACACTGTAAATTCTAAACCGTGAAAACAAGGAGATTGATGTATTAGAGGCCTGACACCTGTCATACTGTAATATGAGCTAAAGGATGCAATTCCTCCCCCTTCAATTCAATCCACATTTTATTTCTTACCTACACTGCTGTGGCCATCCTATCAAATACCTTTGAACTGTTCTATTTCAATACAGAATTATTTTACACTTAATATACTTTACTGGATAATAAAGCAGAATTCTGAACTTCCATCAAAAAGAGAAAATTATACACTAGAATGATTATCCAGGACTCCCACTGCAGAAGACTAGCCACTGAATAGAAAAGTAGCACTTTCCTACTGTAGCCTTCTGGCTTCTCAGCATGCCTGTTTATAATAGCAATTGGCAGACAAAGGTTGGGATTTTTTCTGTGCAGATTTGATAATGGAAATTTCATTTGAAGTTTGTTTCAGCAGATAAAATGTCAGCAGGTCTGTATTTATGGGAAAAAATGGCAATAGCACATCTAGTTCGTTTACTGAGGAATTTTGTGCCCACTGCACACAGAGAATATTTTCCTAGAGAGTAAAGAATAATGATTAATAAACTACTTATATACTAGAATATTGCATGACCATTAAAATGAGAAAACAGTGGCCTAAGGATAAAACCTTCATTTTCCAGAAAAAAAAAGACAGGCCTTTGTGTGGTTCACATGATGAATAAATTCACAATTAGATCAACTATTATTCATAGGTGTCTGTGTTGTCCTGATCTACGCAAAGATCCTAATGACAAAATATCTTGAGGACATTTTTCACTTGAAGGAATGAAAATAAAAAGAAATTGCTTACGTCTTAATTGCATGTTTCGCTATAAAAACTATTTTTTTCTTCTCAGCACACCAGGAGAAGAATGAAAATATACTAATCCCCAGACAGGTCAGAACAAAACAACAATTTACCATTGAAATAGAGATGGCTTTCATTACTATCCAAAAATCCCAGAATCTGGGTTCCACAAAGCAAAGCTAAGCAAAAGAAAAAAAAAATTCACCCTGAAAGGCACAAGCACTTCTGCATGAACAGCTGGGTAAGAGAGTTTAAAGGAACAGAGATAACACAGAGATACTAAATAGTCCCATATCTCATAACTTCAGAGTAAATTGGGGAGACTCTGTAATTAAAACAGACATGACATTTAAGTGATATGTTAAGCCTCTCCAATTTGCAGATTGCAGTTAGGATGTTTGAACTCCTAAACTCCAAACAAATGCAAATGTTCCCTCCAATCACATCCACCAGCAAGTATACTTACTAATCGAAATCAGGAACTGTGGATGATTTTTAGAATAATCAGTATGGTCACATTAGTCTGTGTAAGATCCAGCATAATAATGAACCATTTCTGTTCTATTAAATTTATTGTAAGAAGGAGGATATACCCACTGGGAGCAATTTTGTAAGGTATAAAATGACATCATAAGTTAAATCTTTTTTTCTCTTTAATCTTACTTTCTAAGAAATGAGACTATCTCCCACATTTCAGAATAAATTTCTGAGTTTTTTTCAGTCAAAGGAGATTTTTTTACATTTACTTAGAAAAATAAGTCTGGCAATCAGAAAATATAGTTTTTTTATAGGACTGTAGAAGCATCTGAGACTCCAATTTAGACCACCATGACAGTTTTTATTCATGGGAATTATGCTATCTCCACAGGTCCTGCAGGAGACCTTCTCTTTCCCATATAGTTCAAATCTAGACATTAGAAGCTTTGCAGGCATTTCTTGTTCTTATATCCTCAGGAGGGCATTTGTCGTCCTACATTCTTCATGTTTGGCTTAGGAACTTCTCTTTATGGATCAAAAACCAATGATCCAGCTGGCTAGACTTTCATCCCACCATTGATCCCTTCCTTTCGTATTATTCTGCAGAGAACTGTTGCCATAATTTAGTTCTAAACCAACAATCCCCTACCTCTTCCTCCGAAAAGCAGAATGTTATTCACAGGTGCTGTGACAGTCATGCTTAGTGGCACCAAATGTGCTGAAGCTTCAGATCTCAACTTGTCTCCCCCTGTGCTGCCCTAGGTTTCTTTTCTCCCTTCCCAATGAAGATTTACGCCTACCAGTATCAGTTGCTTGCTTTTCTCCTGATTTTATTCCCTTTTCCTTCAAACACATTTCCAGATCTGAAATGCCCACTGCAACATTTTAAAAGGTTCCACCACTGCTTCCAACTTTATCTTGCCTGAAATCTGAAACACAACTATATTTTTCTAAAGCTCACTCTTAGAAGAAATCCACAATGCATCATAATCGTATCTATCTTATGTAGGAAAGTACAAAAATATTGCTCATAACGATTTTACAGGAAAGTATAAAGATGCTTCTACAGAAAGATTTGTTTCTATTTTAAAAAACAGCTGTAGGCAGAAATAATTCCCAGTGACTGTATAGAATAGACCACAGAAAAGTAGTACATATAAAAAAGTACAAGTCCTTGTATTTTTGAACCATTTTTTCCTGCTATTTGAAAATGGTGGATACCATTTGTGGTTTTTTCTTTTTATTTTCTTCTTTTTTTCTCCCCTTTTAAAGCAGATAAATTGTTTCAGCACAGCAATAACAAACCAATCATTTCTGAAGACTGCACATTTCATTGGCATGAAACTCTGAGCCAGAGTAGGACAAGTTTAAGTGGCTTAAGGCTAGGGAGGGATTAGATGGAAGTTGGGCCTCTGGAACACAATCTCTGCACTCCATCAAGAGAATTTACTACCATCTTTGAAGATGAGCAGGCTGTAAACTTGAAATCTAAGACTAAGTTAATAGGACAAGTTTCTGGCTGGAGAGTAAACACTCTGCCATGAGGGCTGGAGCTGCCACATAAGCAGTGGATAAGCAGTACATTGCCACGAATGTGAATTCTAAGGAATTGTCTCTGCGTGCCCTGACATGGCTAATCATCACACATCCTATGGCAGCCCTCTGCAATCAGATGCAGTGAATGACCAACCTATTCCTTTTCACTTCTGTGCTTCCCAGGGTGTTCTTAGATTCACAGATAAATCACACAGCTTCCCTCTCTAGTTAATGGTGCCAGATCAAGCCTCTCCACACAAGACACTCAAGCACCAGCAATGATCATTACCTGACATGAAACCAACAGTGAAGAGTTAAAAAAAAATCACACTGACTAAACACAAGGTATTAAATTCTAAGCTTTGACTGTAACACTGGGTGAACCAGCAAAAGCAGGATAACAAAACAATTAGCAAAAAACATTACTTAACAAGCAAGTCTTGCCATAACCAGAAGTCTGTACTCAAGTCAAAACCTCATCTACAGCCAAGGTCCACAAATGTCCTAGTTCAGTGTATAGTTTCAAACAAGGAGCCCAGGCGCAGCTACCATGAGGGAAGAATCCCTAGGAAAAACATTCCTAGGGAAGGTGAGCCCTAGTTCTCCTACAGGTTTCCTATAGCTCTGAAAGCTAATTAAATAAAAATTATCATCCAATTTTAATAGTATTACCTGTATCACAAAATAGCCTAATCTTAAAAAGAAGTATTAAATTAGCTTAGAAATACACATTGACCACTTGACTTGAAAACACATTTCTTCTGTGTGGAGGGAGCAGAAATCATTCCCAAAGCAGAAAGCCTCTCTGAGCCCCTAGAAAGAGCTCCTTGGAAACTGATACCTTAAAAGATAAGAAACTGTTTGCTTAGTGACGAATTCCAAAAGGAATGCAAATCCCTTAGCAGACCCTCTGTGTTATCTTTCTGTAATATTAGTGGTTCATTTTCTTTTAGCATTAATAGGCTAGTTTTGAATGTAAAATCCTTTATGGATTGGTTAGCATTTAGAATCCCCTTGGTAATTGATGCAAATTGTCAAACCCTCAAAAGATATAAAAACCCCTTAAAAACCCCAAACGTTGGATATGCTAGACTGGATACCTTCATGCATTAAAGCTGTGGAATTGTGCCACTCTTCATATTCCAATCTCTTCACTCTGCTGGCTTAGCGGCACTTAGCAAGCAAAACTCAATCCAGGCACAGCTTGCAAAGCTCCATGTCACTGAGGACTGTGAAAACAGCCAGAGGACCCCTCAGACACCCCAAAAACCATCATCGACACTTCTGCTTTTGGGATCTCATTACTTGGGTGCATAACAAAGCACAGCCCAGCCTAGCTGTTTTGAGTTGCAATGCAGGATGTAACCAAAAGTATGTATTATATCACCATCTGTTGAAACCAGGTGGGGCAGTGCTCTTTATCTTTTCCACAACCCATCCTTTCTCCAAGGAAGTATCTTCTGTTAATGGGCCATTGAGTCCCACTGCATGACTGATAAAATTACATCATCCCTTTGTGAGATGCTCAACTCAGGGGGAGGAGCCAAGCATTTCCGACCTAGATAAAATCTGAGGTTTGGAACACCGAGGCAGCTTTTTTCCACAGGATTCCCAGAGGAAGACCAAGCCCATCTACACCATCACTGGACCTTCAGAAGAAAACTGCACCCTTCTACAGGATCATTGCTTCAACAGAACCACATCTGTCACTCTAGGAGGACTGCAGCCACCATTTAATTGAATTGCTACCAACATCCTAACTGAAGGAGTGTCAGGTTGCATTCTGACTCTGTCAGTGGTTTTTTTTGTTGTTGTTTTTTTTTGTATTACTGCATTTTTATTTCAATTTTTCTAGTAAAGAATTGTTACTCCTATTCTCATATCTCCCTTATCCTTTCCCATAATAAGAGCCCCTCAATTTCAAAATTTTAATAATTTGGAGAGAGGGGGTTTACATTTTCCATTTCAAGAGAGGCTCCTGCCTTCCTTAGCAGCCACCTGTCTTTCAAACCAAGACACTAGCACACACCTGTAGAACTAAAACAGACCTGTGGAGCTTGTGTCTGTGAAAGATCTATCAATGTAACTTAACAAAAGAGACAATGAGACCTGTGCCAGGCATACCCAAAGAAAGAAAACCCAACCTACAGCTCTAAATTCCTGCATGGAATATCTGCAGTCATTGTTAAGTGGTCTCTGTATTCATGAAGGAGAAAAGATGGAGCACCACCACCTGCAAGTTTTTAATTTATAATGCACTGCTGTTCACAGCTTTGCAAGAAGGAGATGTTTTAGCTTTCTAACAAACATCACTTCTATATTCTCCTTTGGTCTGGAGTATTAGAGTGGTACATTCTTTTTATCAGAATCTTTACAAAGTGATGTTAGTAACTCAGCCCGTAAACAGTGAATTCCAGGAACCTATGACTGGCTATGTACAACCCTTTTCTAACCTGACCTTAAGACAAAGTTTCAAAGTCACAAAAGGAAGAGACTAATAACAAAAAAACTTCATAATTTACATGTATGAACTGCTAGTCTACATTTAAATGTTTAAATCAAAGTGTTGCTCTTAGGACTCTTACTGAAGAATTCTGTCAAAGAGATATGCTTCTGAAATACAAGTAGCATCTGAAATGCTTTCACAAAGATTTTTTTTCCCTTTTTAGTTGATAATGGCTTAAGAGATAAAATAAATATTTCTTTCTTGGGGGCTGTTCAGCAATGGAGAAATTAGACATGTTTACAGTCACATGAAAATCTTACCTTTCCTGGAGCATCTTCGTGAGATTTCATAAAGGAACCATTTTTTATATTTAGAGTCTTTCATTTTGGGTAAGAGAAGTCAATTTTTTCTAAAACTTATGAAAGCAGAAGCTTCAGTTCTGAAATGCTTCTGTACAAGTGGAGAGAGGGGAAGGGAGATAAATTGCAAACTTCTGGAAGGTTCCTATCCTGTGAATTAAGAGAATAGAGTATTATTACACTTATTTTCTTAAAGCAAAGAGCAATATACAATGTAAGCAAACAAGTGAGAAAGAAATAGGGCAAACACGGAAAGTCATACTTTTGCATAGAAACAGAAGCCTTGATCCTGCAAATGCAAACAGTACCCTACCCACAATTAAAGAAAGATGAGAGGTGGACAGAGTAGAAACAGTGACCAGTCACAGCCCATTACAGGACACTCACATCAAGCTTGTTTTGCTGCAGCTGTGACTCACTGCACTTCTTTAATAACTCCCTACATGCTTAAACTTGAATGACAAAAAGGATTTCACACAGCAGATCATAGAAATTTGTGAATCTTTTTATCTGAGTCTTCTTTTTAATATAATCTAATGGTTTTCTGTAACTATTTCTATTTCTAGATTTTATTTTTTACAGTGATTCCACAGCTTTTAAGTTTCACACCTCTGAATGTCAAGCCTTCTGCTCCCCAGCTGTGGAAAAGCAGGTCCTTGCACTGCTGGGCTGTGCTGTCAGGCAGCAGCAATTCATATGCAGCAGCTGCCTCCTCCCACCCAAAACCCAACCCAAAGGGCACAGCTGTAAGCACATCCAGTGCCCTACCCAGGCACTGCAGAGTGTGTCTGCCCTTCCCTAGGCTGTGTAGAGCTGTGTAGTTCCAGACGTCAGATGCCTGAGGACCCACAGACACGTCTGAAGATGCAGAGTGAGTATTTTAAATTAATTTGAGTAGTCCCATAGTTTTGAGTTATTGAAAAGGAAAATATTAAACCAAATTATCTCAGAGCTTGAAAGGTTAGGTCCAATAAGTTAAACAGAGCACAGACGATGAATAGCAAAGGATATACAAGATACCAGAGTTAATATTTTTATAATAAATAGGTTTATCAACCTCTTTGATAATAGGCTCTGTCCTAAATCAAATTTAGACAAAGGAATGCAAATCAGAGAATATTCTTAATCAGTGCTTTGACTACAAGATTAATGATTCATTTAAAACAAATGTCTACTCTGACAAAAGAAAATCTCTTTATTTTAAGAAGCTGCCTTAGTCTACTTGATTACTCCATTTAATAGGAATGTAAATTAAATAACAAAACATAAAACCCATTTATCTTATAATTTTTACATTAAAAATAATCTTCTTGTAAACTGCTGCTGAGTAAACTAGTAATGAAACAGCTACACAATAGTTCTAGTTAAAAATCAGCAGCAGCTTGGTTTGCAACATAAAAGATAACAAAAATACAGCTTGCATATCAATTGTATCTTTCAGTAAAATACACTAGTATTAAAATGCTGCCCAGGATTACAACGCTGGATAAAACCTTCCTAGTCATAAGAGACAGGCCAGTAGACTCAGTGCAGAGACCATGTTATTTTATCACTGCATCATATCTAATGAACACCCTATTGCAAGAAGCAACACCAGTGTTTTCCCTTGAACAGCAGCTTTTTGCACATATGAAAATGCTTGTACAGAGGTTTTTGCCAATGTAGCCAATATTTCAGAGGGAAAGGAAATTGCATTCTTAATGATGTTACCATCACAGAAATTTCAGTTCAGTGCAAAGCAGGCTGGGGAGTCAATCAAAGGTCAAGCCAGTTAGAAGTCAAGTTCCTTAAAAGAACAGGGTTCTGAAGTTTAATTGTTTTCAGGAAGAAGTCTGCTGATAGGTCAATAGCTTGAATTTTATAGCTGATAACATTCATGGACAAAGTTAACTTCCGAGGCTGAAATGGCTATGGACCACTGAACAACAAGATTGGGAAAAAAAGTAGCTCTATAAGTCACAGTGTATTTAAGTTCACCATTTACCAACTTTTTAAAAAATGCTACTTGCATAACTGATAAGTAAAGCAGGGTAATGTATCTCTCAAAAGCTGTTGAAATACAAACAAAAATACGTTTTACAAGAGAATATAGACATCTTCAAATCATATAAAGGTTGCTTGATGTTCTAATAGATCACAAAATGTCTTAAGTTGGCAAGACTTTAAAGACTGTTTAATACCAACTCCTTTGCCGTGGGTAGGGACATCTTGCAGTTGCAATTTACCAGTACAACTATTAACACAGAATTAAAAATCAGAAGAAAGACAGGAAAACAGCAAGTGGAATCTTCAGATTTCAGACTCATCCATATAGACTCTTTAACTGCTAACAAGACTTAAAGCAATTAGGAAGCAAGAATCAATTACAGTGTTATAATCTCAGTGATCTTCTCTGGAATATGCAAGCCCATGTGGGCACCTTCACATACCATCCACATAAATTCTTCCTTTCCCCCACGAAGGTAAAAGACAGAAATGGGAAATCTTTGAAAGTACTCTGAAAGCACTGAAAGTACTCATTCCATTCACTTTCTCCTCAGTAAGTGATAAGACCTACAGCACTCTTGCAGATAAAGTTTAAAAATAAAAATTGGGAATCAGAGTTGGAGTCAGTCCACAGCTGATTTTTAATTTCTCAACTGCCTTTCACATATGAATAAATCAGCAAGTCCTTTTAAAGTACTAAGGAAAAAAACCCTGTTTCCTCCCCTTTTATAATCAGAGGAAATATATTAATAACTTTTCACTCTGAGTAGAGCTCCCCAGCTGCAGCTTCACAGCCCTTGATTCAATTCACAAGGTACTATTTGTGTATTCAGATCAGAAATCTGATTGCTATCTGTATTCACTGATTAGTTAGTGATCAAGTAAGGTGCAAAATATATTCAAGCATGTGTGCAAATCAACTCCTTGCCCAAATACCAAAGGCTCAGTTATGCATGGCCACCTGAAACATGTCCTTTATGTCCCACAATTTGCATAGATTTAGCATTAGTTTTCATCATCATTTCAGGGACTCAATTGCACTGCCATTACAAAGCTAGCACATTGATATTGGACAAACACTGCACTAGTTTTGTTGGAACCCAACAAGGACTGTTAATAGCACAATAAGACATTTTAGGTGTTTTAGGTTTCTTATAATTTGGTTTGTATGCAGTAGTCTGGATAGAGGCAGAATTGTCTTAAACTGCATCCTTTTCACAAAGACAGAAAACTTCAGCAGAGATAAATTCAGCAAATAAGAAAAACCAGGAGAGAAATGAATACTGAAGTCAACAATATTGCACCAGATATAGCCTCCACTTGATTTCTATACCGGATTCTACAAAATCAGGCAAAACTCACTGCTGAAACCACGCAATGGTTTAGTGATGCGGGAAAACGTGTTTGTGGGAACTGAGGGACTAAAGAGAGTCTAAGAGTCTATTCTCAGCATTACGGCCTTTACATCACCAAGGCAACAACTTTTTTCCCAGATCTTTCTAAAAACATGACTTAGCCTCATTTTTGAGAGCACGAAATATCCACAAGCATGAGAAGTGACTGTGCATCAATAGGAGTCATGTATGGCAACCTTCTGCCAGAACATAAGTGCAGTTAGCTCAGAAAGCACTCCAAGTCAAAGCTAAATACGTCCTTGATCTTTTCTGCTCCTACAAACCACTCTACTATGAAGTGTATGTTCAAATAAAAAAAAAAAAACTTTATGCACATTAGCACAGCATTTGATCTATTTATTTTCTACCTTCTCCTCCTTTGCTGCTAGTGCTAACAGAAAGCCATAAATTCTTCAGTGGATTAGTTTTAGGTAAACATTTATTAAACAATTGTTTGTTTGTTTTTTTTCTTTTTAACCTCCATCTGTTATTTTTAGAAATTTTTAGAAATTTTTATACAAATAATTGTAATATTAGATATAATCATGAATGAAATCACCTGAAGGCAATTCAGAATGTGAAACGTATGCTTATAAAATACACTAATTAAACATTGACAACTAACATTGATTTTGATGTAAAAAGTGAAAAACAGCAAGGCTGAAAATGGTCTAAGTTCCTTAATGGTGACACAGTCTCAGAGGTCAAGACAATCCATCAATTTATTATTTTTTTAATAAGTACATATAAGTTTGTACAGGTCCCTTCTTTTAGTCTAACATACCTTAAGCAAAAAAGAAGCAGAGTTTTAGGCAGATAATATTTATAAGCTATATACCTTGCTATTTTTTCTTGCTAATAACTTTATTTTAGGGAGAAAACAAACTATTCCTCTGAAAAGATGCTGCCTTCTCTGGTGTACTGGGTCTGGCTGGGATGGAGTTAATCCTGTACAGCCCATATCACAGTATATTTTGAACTTGTGATTAAAGCAGTGTTATTAACACACCAGTGTTCTGATTTTCACAGCATCACAGTTTTCTTTTCACTGCTGTGTCAGGGAGTGGGCCAGAGGTGTGCCATGAGGTTGGAAAGGGACACAGTTGGGACAGTGAACCCAAACTGACCAAAGGGACATTTCCTACAATATGCCATTATGTTCTGTAATAAGAGCTCAGGGAAAGGAGGAGGAGGAGGAGGGGTTTTGGTTACAGCTTTCATTTTCACAACCAACCATTATACATGCTGAGGCCTTGCTTTTCAGGAATTAGATGGACATTGGCCTGCCAACAACAAATAGTGAATATATTTCTGATTTACTGTTCTGCTTGCACATGCAGCAGCATTGCTGCTTCATCTCAGCCCAGGGGGCTGCCAGCCTTTGCTCTTCTAATTCTCTCCCCTGTCTCACTGTGAGGTGAGTTGCTGGTTGGGTGCTTAGCTGCTGGTTAGTCAACCCATTACACCTGGGCACACCCAAAGACACTGCTCTCCATTACACTCCCTGTGTTTCTTCTCACATTTGGGAATTCCGAATAAAGAAGACAGATTGTGACATTTCCTTTTAATCTAACATACCCATTGCAGTTTAAAGGGCATGGATGAAGACACAGTTTAGAATCTGCAAAAACTAGGTAAATATCTCTAAAAACCATGAGACATTGATAACGCCTACTCTCAGCTACTTAAAGGCAACAGTGTGAAGTCATCATGCCCAATAACTGATTAAGAGAGCTGATGAAAATTATCTAGGGCAGATAATATGAACACCTCTGAGATGTACAGTCCTTTATACATTATGAAACCTTTATAATTTCACTGAATTATTTATAAACAACTGAGAAAAAATTAATTTAGATAAATGAAGAGCTACAAAACTTGGCCTAAGACTATGAAGCTGTGATATAAAGCTTCCTACATGTGTTTGAATAAATATTGTAGAAAATAATAAAATAAAAATAAGATATATATAAACAATTCTTGTGCCACCCCTTGTTAAAGCAGGGGTTATCTCTTAGATACACAGACACATAATTGGGCGCAGAGGCAGCACCCAAGTACAAAACACGCTCTTAGTGAAACCATGCAAGGAAACAAACAAATAGAACAGGAGTGTGGAGTCACAAGAACAACACACACTTCATATATAAAAACTCTATAGCTCTCCAAACAGCTCAAATTGAAAAGTACCCCTTTAATGAAAATTACCTTCTTTTTTCTGTCAAAACAAACAAGGACAAACCGAATAAAGTATCATCTTGGTTACAAGACAAATTGTTCATTACATCAGATCATACAGTGATAACCTCTTCACTAACACAGGTTTAATTATTTTGCTAAGGTAAGTTAATGAATTTTGCCCCTTTTCACATTTAGTTTTCCTCATCTTTATTGGATATCCCATGTACAAATGATGTGGACATGACTCTCATCTCTACCATAATACCACTACCTTTGAAAATTATGTAAGCGAATAACTAGGTAAAAAAATTCACACCCTGATTTTTACTGGTGTAAAAAATAAACAATTCAGATGATTTAATCTCTATAGCCTTAAACAACAATTTAAATAATCCTGTTATTGTCAAAATTACATGGATTATTATTCAGATGAGCATTAAAAAGTATCACACTGACTTTGTATGCAAGAAATTCATTACTTTAAGATAAGAACTGGGTATTTTTCACTGAGATTGGGTTCTTCACCAAAAGTGGCACCAGCACAAAAAGCTTTCCCTTCCTTTGAGAAGCAGCAGCAATCAGGAGGAGAAGCTTCAGATGGGCTCAAGCACAGTATCAATTCACAAGACAGTTTTCACCATCAGCCTATGTGCATTATGCACTTCTTGGTACATAATTTTCTTCTGAAAAGGACAAAAAATCCACATATTCCAATTCAAACCCCATATTTTAGCCCACATAATGAAAAAAAGGTTAAAGAACTCTACAATTTTTCAAATGCTCTTAATACCTTATTACCAAAAAAAACCAAAAACAAACAAACAAAAAAACCCACACAAAACCAAACAAAAACCTCAAAAACAAACAAACAAACAAAAAACAAAAAAAACCAAACTAAACACTAACAAATAGAACATCTTGTTTAATGGAAGCAACCATCATAAATTTCAAAGCAAAACATAGCAATAAAATCCAATCACTCTGTCATACTCTAGCATAAAATGTCAACTTCAACACAAGGGCAAGTGAACCCACTTAGTTTCTGGTGAAAGCTGAAGAAGTCTGAAGGCATACACTGAGATATACAGCAAATCTTTCTAATATATCCATTGCTGGAAAGTAATTTTCTCTCTCTAAGCTATCTGGAGACAAGCAGAGCTGTTGGCTCAAACAACAGTGACTGAACATTTTTTCACTCTAGTGCACTCTGGTAAATAAAGGCTACATTTAACTAAGACAGGAATGAGCTTCCACAATCAGTATCTCAGGTTGCTTTGACATATCCCCTTAAGGCAAACCTTTTGTTGAATAGTATCTATGAGTAAAATTTTCTACTATTTCTGTCAGACTACAAAATAAGAATCAGAATAACACAGATTGAAAAGCTCTCATGAGATCAAATTTGCCTAGCTGAGGTTCTCTGCTTGAATTCTGAATATCTTTGAAGGTGGAGATTACACAATCACTCACATATTTAACATCTGACCATCCTCAATGTAATGCAGTTTTTCTGCTATTTAATTGGATTTACCTCATTGCAACTTCTCTCTAATGTCTCCTGTCATTGTGCATCTACTAGAAGAGTTTGGCTTCATCGTCACTCTAACTACCCACCAGACAGTTTAAGACAGCAACAGCATCTTTCCTTCTTCAGGTTAAACAAACCCAGCTCTCCCAGCCTCTCCTTGGATATAATTTGTTCTGGCATCCCAGTGGCCTTTCTCAGGACTCGCTCCAGTATATCTACGTATTTCTTCTTCGGAGGAGCCCAGAGCTGAACACAGTATTTCAGATGTTGTCTCACGAGCACCCAACAGAGGGAAATAATAATTTCCCTCCACCTGCTCTCCATGCCCTTGCTTTTAGTCTAGTTTGCAGTTGGCCTTCTTTATTGAGAGGATACATCACTTTCACATATTCAGCTTGTCTACAGGGACACCTAAATTATTTTCTGCAATTGAAGTCTCCAGACTGCTCTGTTGTAACTTGATTCCTGTAGATAGTAAACTCATCTTCATTGCTTATGCTTTTAAGAGCATCTGGGCTACAGTATCTCATACTTGAGCATTTCACACTATCATAACTCTTCACAGCAAACAGGCAAACTCTGTTTATTGCTCTACTCTAGCATAGCATGTAAGCACAAAAGGCAAACCAAACCTTTTCATTAGCCAAGAAAGAACTTGGATGTTCAACCAAGGCCAAGACTGTGCTGGTAGAAAGCAAAGTTACTGTGTATCACCTCATAAATCCTGGACTCTGTTCACATTGGTATTGAGCTAGGAAAAGGGTTCTATGAGTCATCTCTCAAATGCTGTAGGGTTACACCAACCTGAGTGTCTTCATAACATCACTTTACAGCCACAAAATAAGCATTTGGGACCTTTGTGAACATACTATCATTTACTTCCTCTTCATTGTCTTGGTCCTTTGATATGTGACGTACAGAAATTAGTATTTCTTAGTCTTAATTTGGCTCAGAAAAACAATCTCTGTCATGCCATTGGGTGTCCAACCACTAAATCATGTAATTAATCCTGTGGAGGAGGAGGTTGGAGGTAGTACTTCATTATGAGCAGACACCAAATCTCAGTCTCATTTTCTTCGCACTGTTTACCTCAATATAAAGATCAATGTATCTGTAAGCAGAAGTTAGAATGATATGTAACATCATAAACTGAAAATTTTGCTTTGGAAAAATAAAGCTGCAAAGCATTTGATATTGTAATTTCCTAGTGTAGCTTACCAGGAGCAGAATGATCTTACCAGCTCAGTATCAAAACTGAATGCCTAATTCTTTACTCCTTTATAGCCTCTGTTCCTATATTTCAGCAAACAATAGGAGTAAAAATGCTACCATTTTAGCAAGACATGTTTCCCACTTTTACCAAAGAGTGAAACCTGTCAAACATCCCACAGAGATATTGCCAAGATCTTGATCACTATTCATTGCAGCCATTACACCTGAAACTGATTTTTACTACTAAAACCCAACTTTTTGAGACCACAGTTGAGCTTCCCAGAAGATTTAGTAAAATAATCCTAAGGCAGCACTGAGGAATAATAGTGACAGTTAAGTATGGGCACATCAGCTATCAAAAGAAAGCAGAATGGTCACATGGTGCTAACTCCTTACCTCCTCTTCTACTAAGGCATTTAAAAAGGGAAAAAAATTATTACTCTCTTTCTTGCCATCTTATATACAAGTGTATGAGTTAATAAAAGTTGTGCATTTACTATAATATGTCATAGAGTCACAAATAAGATGGCAGAAAACCCCTGAATTGAAGAATTTAAAATGTATTACAGACTGGTGATAACAAAAGGATTTGAGAAGACAAGAGATACAGAAGGAAATTCAACAGTGTGTCCAAGTAGAACTACAGAATATCCTGAGTTGGATGGGACCCACAAGCACCATCAAGTCTAATGCCTGAATCCATACAGAATAACCTAGAAGTTAAACCTTATATCTAAGATTAACACTTTAACACCAACAGACCTGGGGCCATGATTACTACCTGGAAGATCTTGTTCTAGTGTATGACCACTCCCTCAGTGAAGAACTTTTTCCTAATAGCCAATCTAAACTTATCTTTTCACAGCTTCAAGTCATTTCCTTACCTATGACTTTCATGATCAGACACACTATTTTGTAAATTATGTAACACCTACCTCATGTCAACTGTTCCTATTTCACTATCTGCTTGAGCTAACAGGATTATACAGACTTCAAAGAAGTAAAATACTAATAACCTCCATTGTTTTCTTGCTATTTTGCTATTGAGCTAACTTTTTGTTAACTTGTTTATCTCTTTCAGAATAATGTAAATATATATTTCTATACCAACAGCAAAAGTTAATGAGGTTATGGCAATGGTTAAGGCATGATGTTGACTTAATAAAATTAATCCATTTTAAGAACTGCAGCACTGTAAAGATAATGTAAAACATTATTTTCTTTCCTTTTTTTCTTTTTTTTTCTTTTCTTTTTTTTTTTCCAGACACTGCAGTACTGCCAGCCTGAGACTGCTGCCCTTATGGAGGCAGGTGTAGACCCAGGAATTCTATTCACATCATTAGAACAAGACTGAATGAAACAGAGGAAGACAGAAAGGGATAACAGAGCAGCATGTGAGATGTAACGCTACAGCCTGTGGAATAGGTGCACACAGAATTCTAACCCACGCAGAATTCTGTTCATCATCAGGGGGCACAGGGAATAACAAAAGCAGAAGTCACAGCTGATAGCTCTTGGGACACGGCATATTAAGCCACAAAGTTGGATGAATCTTTGAGATAATCGTGCTTACCTGCACAAGGAAGTGCAACTGGAAATGGTATCTTCTGGACATTCTTAGTCTGTACATCTTTGTAGGTACAGCGCTCTCTTTGAAATCTATACCTCTTTCACAGGGAGGAAACTGTAGATGAAAATTTGAGTTGCCACTGTCAAGATTGTTCTTCTTGAAATAGGTATAATATAGACATAGGATAGAAAAGAACAAGTCAATTTTAGTAAAATCTGAAGTTCAGATATGAAGCATGACACAATAGAAGAAACACTGTCACAAAGATCACTTGTTGATCACAGAAACTGGATAAAGTCAACTCTTGAAGCATTGAGGGGAGAAAAGGTAACTGCACAGGATCAGAATAAAATAAAAACCAAAACTTGGGGGATTAGTGACTTTCAGGATTTTTTGTTGCTTTTTGTTTTTTCTGATTGACCAAGCAAAGCTTTTAAAACAAAGACATTCCCAGTATGTAAAAGGAGCCTACAAGAAAGCTGGACAGGGACTTTTTATAAGGATATGTAGGACAAGGAAGAATGGCTATAAACGGAAAGAGGGTTGGTTTAGACTAAAAATAAGGCACAGAAACCCTGACTGCTTTGGCTTTCTAGTTAGACAGCTGTGTTTTCAGGAAAGCTCGCATGTAACAGCACAAGAATAACAAATCCTTTTTGTTGATGTTTTCACAGCTACACTGTGAGATGGCAACATTTCCCTTTAAGTGGCTACATTCTTACACGGTGCAACAGATTATGATTGAAAAAAGTAATGGAAAATAAGATTAGATACTATATATAGTATCACTATTCCCTGATATTAAGTTATGTTTGAGTGCAATTGATTCTTTGACACAAGTTGCACGGAGATCTATTTCAACCAGCACCTCTATCCTACATACAGTAGGATAGAGTATACATACATACTACAACACTAGAACACCATTTTCTTATGTGCTACTGCCCGAGTAGGGCATACATCAGATCAGAAGAAGTTTAAAATGGTAATATGGTACAAGACTGAGGTTTAAATTAACCCCTGAAACTCTAATAGCAGATACATGTCACTGTGGTACAGTTTATTCAATATATTTTATTGATGCATTTTGTGTCTGACTTCTTGTTCTGTACAAAAAGCCCTCTTGAACAAGCACTCTTACTGTGAAATACACTTAGTTTCCAGATAACCAGATCTTAGAAGTTCTGATCACCTCTATGCCCATTAATTTTGGTGAACTTTATTGTAATTTTATATTCCAGCTACAGGTTTTTTAAAACCGTGCTCACATTTAGCATATTGCTCACCTATGCTGCACTGAGATACTTTTAAGCATTCATTCTTTTTCCCACACACTGACAAGATTTGAAAGATAAAAATATGATGCAACAAAAAGCCATGCACCCTTGTAAATACTTTTACATATAGTGGTTCTTCTGCTATTAAAATAATGGGTGCTCAGCAAAGATTGAGTATGATCTTCTCTGTCTTGGTAAATGCAACCTGGAAAATGTAGGTCTTCACCACCACCACCCAGAATCTCTTGGGGAAAAACCTGTCATCTGTTGAAATACACTCTGAATAACATTTAACTAAAATATTTTATCTTATAAATAACTGTGAAAAGAATTGTAAAATACTGTTTAAAAACATTTCAATTCCTGCATGTAAACTCTTAAATGCCTTTTTATAAATAATATGCACTTCAAACTTCCTGTAATTCAAGCTTATAATTTTAGACAGTGTATGTATATAAAGTAGATTAATATTCTATAATTTATAAATTATCATTTTTTAAGACTGCACTGTGTTAATTACATACATATATACATTTCTTCTATTACTACATTATTATTGTCATCATAATCATAAATTTCTCTGTAATTAGTTTACATTTTAGATTGGGAATGGAATATCATGAAGCCAGTATAAGCTGACATGGATCAAGCCAAAGGAAGAATGGCAGAATCTCCACCATGCCCTCTCCTCTGTCTCTGGCTTTCCTGGAGGAGTCTTCTCCTTGCTCACAGCAGGAATACACCTGAATATCCACAGAATACCCCAAATACTGTGCTATTAGCTGGGGCACCTCAGTTTTTCTTTAGCTACAGGTTAATGAGAATTAGCTGAGAGTTGATGAAACATACTGTTCAAGCCTTTTTGTAGAACCTACTTTTGGTCCTTCTGGGTTTATATTTAATTACAGTAAACTAACTCCAGTAAACTGCTAGATGGATTTTGTGTTTAGAAAAGATGCAAGATGCTTTAGGACTAGAAACTGGTGATAAGAAGTTTTCCACAGGCTTTATATCACTAAAGGACAAATTGAAAAAAAAACCTAAAAAAACCAACTCTTTAACACAAGGAAACTTGTGCCTTAAATTCATGACTATTGCTAAGAACCTGCAGTGCAGAAAAGTAAAATTGCTTACAGTATTTTCAAAGGTGGTAACTGAAATACTATATGTATTTCTTTAAATATCTTTTATTCAGGTTAAAACTATTCAGCAAATTAATGTCTTTTGTCCATAACTCATTGACTCACATGCATTAATTGATTGTCTTCCTGAAATAATATCAGGTAAAAGTTGAACTTAAGTCTTGGACAAAGACCTCAAAGACTGAAGTGAAGATAAATCACTTACAAACAGCATTTATATTATCAGTACCAGTGAGGCATCTTTGTTTATTGAAAGACTGTTACAAAATATATTAATAACTTTTAATTTGATAGACTGTACTTGCCCAAAATAAATCTAAGCCATTTCTAGATCATCACAATTCATCAATTTAACTTATTACATGGGAAGAAATTCTTAATTGCCTCCAGAGTAATTTATTTTAAATGAAAGTGAAAAGAATTCATAAATTAATCATCCTTTTTAATTATTCTTTCCCAAAGCAGTGGGACCATTTATTTTCAAGATTATTTTTTCCTACTCACAGAACACAAGACTGCTCAGTAAAACTCACTGAGCACCCAATTTAGTGCTGCATTTTGGTTAGTGACACAGCTGCTGCCGTGACATTTTCAGTCTTCAGAGTGGTTACAAAAATCAAAGGGAAGGGGGCAAGGACTAAGTTGTGAAGTCAAAATTTGAGTCATCTCTGATGACTAATCAGTATATAAGAGCTAAACTTGTATTCAAACCAGTTTATCTTCTCTACAATTACCGAAAACACTACTTCAACAGTCTGGAGTTTGATATTTTGATGAACCAAGTGCATTTGTAGGGATATTTCATTAGGCAAGCCATGGAGAAAATTATTTCAATTTTTATCATGTTATAACACTCTGTTTGTTCCTAGTCCCTAGAGGTGATAATTCAATAACTGCAGGATAAGTCCAGAAAAAAAGCAGTCAGAGGCTAAAACCCACTTTAGAGCTTTTCAATGAATTTAAGGAAGCCTAACAACAGGCATGCCAAAGGAGTGTGCAATTTGACCTATCAAGTTTTCATGGTGCAGCACTCTTTGCAATTCTAGTTAGGCATTATATCTACACTTTAGGAGAGAACTATGCTTGGATTTATAGCAGAAAGAGCAGCTGCTGGTCTTTGTCTTCTTTCTTATTTTGATTTGCAAGAGGTTGGAAAACAATCTTCACTTTCCAAGAGGATTAGAATAAAAGGGTGATCAAAATAATAAAGTCTGATGGGATATTCTTCTAATCAACAAGGAAAAGACAGCTCATGGCATACTCGGCTTTCAAATGAGATGTCATTATCTCAAGCCTTAACATTGTGGTCCTTAAAATGGTCAACACCTTTATCAAAAGGAAAATGAGAAAGTACCAGCCATTTGTCATAAAATCCAAATAAAACAATGACTATCTCCATTTTGTGTGCATGTCACCTGATATCTCATGAGCATGGGATGGCTGCATCAGCTGCTCACCAGGGACATGGGGTGGCTGCCAAGCTTGCAGTCAGCCCTGGCTGCTGCAGGATATAACCGGTTATCTTGAAGGGGACATATTCTCACTGTGAAGGCAGAAGTCGCTTTCTCTCCAATATATTTGACTCCAACAAGAATGTATTTTTTAATACTATAAAAGGGTAAAGCCACCCCACACTAGTGAGTTTACTTCCTTTCCTGAAATGCACTGAAAATACAGCCAGTCCAGGCGTACCTGGAAATCATGATTCTCTGGCCATTTGCCTGGTGGTGCTTTCCTGTACTGCCTCCCTGCCAAGATGGCTGCCTGTGCTGCTCCCCATCTGCTGCATGACCCAGATGATACCTTTGACTGTGCAAAATCACACTGAACGGAACAGAAGAATGAGAAATATTAAATTCCCTTTAATAAAGTTCAAACAAAGGAGAAAAATTAACCCAAGTCTATTCAGATTAAAAACAAAGCATCTCTGGGTAGACTTCTCCCACACCTATAGGATCAATCTTAAGGAAAAGTACACCCCCAGCACTTCCTTCCCTGATAATCACATTATCTCTGCTGCAAAGGCTGCCTACTGCATGGCAAAGATGAGTTCACAGGGTGCAGCTAGTGCAGGGTGGTTGCAGGCTCCAAAGAAATATACCCTTTATAAAGAAAAAGTCCTGTGGCAAACTCACCACTGTTTAAGGCAGCCTGCCCATGGAATTAGCAAGGGAGGACTGTAATATGGCAGGCCTGCTGGGGAAAATGAGTTCCCTAAAGCTCTGGAAGCTGGGCTTAGGTAAGCACCTCTTGCCATAGCATTTAGTGTCCATTTTAATCGCATTTCCTTGGCACCGAATTACAATAAATTGTTAAGGCAAATAACATCTCACTTTAGTGTTAGGGCCAGCCAGCCTGTCCTTTAAATGGATGATGTCTCAGGTAATGCATATTCTTCCCAAAACTGGACCACAAAGGTATATAATAAAAATCTCCTAAGCATTCATTAGTGCTCATTTCCTTCTGCAGTCTACAAATGTGAAATCTAATTGTGTAGGTCTTAATACTCTCTTTGAATTCATTTTGACTGGAAATGAATGGTGGTGTTAACTAAAAATATCCTCTCTTCTTAACATTGAAATGAAGTACATTGGGTTAAAAATATAGTCCAAACATCAGCAGTTCTTCTCAGCTCAAATTATACACCATTTAATTTCACTAAGTTCTCAGTTATTTTAAAATACTTAAGCATGACTAACTTAATGAAAAAAAAAAACATTTTGAGCACAGAAAATATTAATCTTACTGTTTATTCACGGTCAACCAAAAGAAGCAACGTGTCTGATGTTGACCCTAGGTAGCCTGGTAGAGATTACTACAACTTCTTTAACTACCCCAAAGAGAAATTATGTTAATTTCAAAAGAAGGATAACCATCTCAGTCTCAAAATAAAAAAAAAAATACCGCAAAAAAACCAAACCCAAAACCCTCCCTCCAAAAAAACAAAAACAAACAAAACAAAACAAACAATCAAACAAAAAAAAAATAAAAACAAAAAAACAAACAAAAAAAAAACCCAAAACCACAAAAACTGTCTGCATAGAAACATACATGGTAATCTGTCAATAAAGAGCAGTTCTCTACTCAGAGCAACTGACAACACACCCTGAACAACCAGCAGAGATAATTGTGTCTCTTAGCGAAGCCACAGCATGTATCAATCTCAGCCACACATCCACATCTGGCCAAGAATATTATGTTCACGTTCTGCAGAAATGACCACACAAAGACAAAAAAACAGAGTTTGGCACAATGTTTCACCATCAGTATTAAAATCTAGTGACATGATGCTGGTAGCTCAACACAGACATCTCAGTGGGGTTAACAGGCTCAAAGTCTAAAAAGCTTTCATACAGTTTTAGTTTTATTCTATATTCATATTTAATTCTCCAGACAAATTGTTCCCTCAACAATTACCTCAATCTATTTGAAAACTGTTGTTTAAAAAATATTACTGTAATGTTAATTTTAAGTGAAAGTTAAATGCATGTGTTAAATTAGATATCAAATCCTTTTCATGTAATATTAAATATGTATTACTTTCCCTCAAATTCTACCATGTTGTGTATCCATAGCCTTTGGATACTGATCTGTCACAGCAAACACACTGTAGATGCTCTGTACATGGCTAGCCTAGAGAATAAAACACATCTAAAAAATCTATCAGAAAAATGATAATGCCAAGGGCTTTTTGTAAAAGCAGAAACATATTTCTTGTGTCCTTGTGAAAGAATGTTCCAATGATCTCAGGTATGAAGGGCTTCAACCTGAATGAGCTCTCAATATTTCAAGGAAAAGCTGAGATACGAGAACATTTTTCTTTTTAAAAGGTAACATGTAACACTTGCCATGATCAGCATTTTCAAAAGAAACTGCCTCTCCACTTATCCTTTGTGCTCAGCTACACATGAGAAGCTGCGGGATGCAGAACTAACCCCATTAAAAATCTGCCTTATATGACATATAAAATTTCTATTTCCTGGGAAAATTAAAACAACTCAGTATCCTCATGAACCAAAACAAGACAGACCTTAAGACCCAAAGCCTGGCACTACCCTTTTAAAACCACAATTAACTTTTGCTAACAGAGTGTGCAAAACAAGTTTGTAATTTGGATTTTTTTTTTTTTTAAGTTTAATAACGGATGTAAAAAAATTAACCAGGACTGGGGTGCCCTTGGCTTTTGGCCAAAAAGCAGGAATGTAAAGTCAGAGAGTGTGATCTTTATACTGTTACATGACTGAGGTTCATACATATTAATGTGCTTCATACATTATTCAGACAATCTTGTGAGTTTTTGATGTTTCAGGAACTGTTCAGTTTGTTTTCTTTACACTCTAACTTTTCTGCACAACATCCTGTGAGATATGTTTTATTTCTTTTTGTGTCTCCATCCTGCTGTTCCACATCCTCCGATAAAGGGTTAACAAATTCTTCTATGATTCTTCTCAGGTGCTCTGCTTTTGTCACTCTTATCTCTTGGAGAGGTCAGTCAGCAGATATGGGAATCAACATAATTGTTTCTCACCATTCTTTCCATCACATAGAAGCATTTTAAACATTTTGTGCTTTTGCTAAGGCCTATGATACAATACATTCATCACAACACTATTTCTATAAACTATACGGTACATACTTAATAGATTATGTTATACTAACAAACAGCTAAATAGAATTAAACATTGTACTATATCTGAATATTTATGGTAAATACCAGCACGCAAAAGCTAATACATAAATGCAAAAGCCCATATTACATTGTACTTTTTAACAAGAGAAAGGGTGAGGTAAGCTGTCATTATGTTTTAAATCAACCCAAATACAATAAATATTTGAGTAATTAATGAAGCCTTTTTTTCTTTTTGTTCAACAGTTCCTGAAATCATCTAATCTTTTCAAAACAACGTAATTTAATCATCTGGGAAACTCTAAGTGCACTGCCATGTATGGTCTTACACAGGAGGCCAACTGTAGTAGTTTGTAAGAAGAAAACTTAAAAGCTGTAACAGGATTTCTCCCTTCCCCCTGACAAGCTGTAGACACAAGTTCAAAGTCTGTAACTACGACAAACATACAAGGCTCAGCTGTGCCCACACTAACATTAATTTCATATCACTATAACTGCACACTCACACAAAGCTCCTTCTGGTTTACACCATCTAAAACTACAACTAGGACCACAGAACAGTGAAACTAAACTTTTGTTTACAGTCACAAAAAAGCATCAGCTCACTTGAAAAGTCTACTCTTACTCAAAATTATGTTAAAATAACAATTTAAGTCCAAAATTCACACGAAATATAAACAACTACAAGCCCAAAATTTTCTTGACTGTTGCTTTATATATGCATAATAAATTATCCTATGCTCCCCTAACCTCAAAATACATTCAAATTCCAATTTATAAGATGACTTAATTAAGCCAAGTGAAAGTACACCTTTATGGATCCTGAAGCATTCTTCCTTTCTACATAAAAAAAGCATTTTTACCCTTTCTTTGTCTCCAAACTTTTATTAGTGTAAGTATATATGACACACTCCTACTGCACTTTTTTCTTTCTTTAAAGAAGAATTAGTTCTTGCAACTGAACAAGAGGAACTGTCCAAAATTTAACAAAGGCATATGTGGAATCCTGCATTTGGGGTGGAACTACTCCACACTCCAGGACTGCTGGGCCTGCTGGAAAGCAACTCAGCAGAGAAGGAACTGGGATCCTGGTGGACAACAAGCTGTCCATGAGCCAGTAGGGTCCTTTTGGCCAGAAAGGCTGATGGTGCATTAGGAAGAGCATTCCAGCAGGATGAGGGAGCTGATCCTGCTCCTCTGCTTAGCCCGGGTGAGGCCACATCTGGAGTGTTGTGTCCAGTTCTGGGCTCTTCAGAACATGAAGAGATACATGGAGCTCCTGGAGCAGGTCCAGTGGAGGGCTATGAAAACAATGAGGGGTTTGGATCACCCCTCTTATGAGAAAAGGCAGAGGGAGCTGAGCCTGTTCAGCCTTGAGAAGAGACAACTGAGAGGGGACCTCATCAATGTCTGTCAGTATCTGCAGGGAGGGTGACAGAAGAACAGAGCAGGCTCGTCTCAGTGGTGCCAAGCAAGAGGCAGTGGGCAGAAACTGATGCACAGGAAGATCCACCTGAACATGAGGGAAAACTTTACTATGCAGGTGACTAGGCACTGGTATAGATTGCCCGGAGAGGTCATGGAGTCTCCTTCCATGGAGGTATTCAAAGCCATTTGGACACAATCCTCAGTAAACACGGTCTAGAGGACCCTGCTTGAGCAGTGACGTTGGACTAGATGACTGCCAGTGGCTCCTTCCAATCTCATCCATTCTGTGATTAAAATACCAGGATAATGACATGGCACTCTTAATACTGGCCATAGATGCAGACTGAAGATGACAACCATGGCAGGTTGTGTGCTTCCTATGGCAACAAAAGAGGTAAACAAGGGTATAGTCCTATACCTCTTTCTCTAAATCTATTTTCCTGCATACTAAGCCTCCCATTTTCAACAGGCAGCTGGGGCTTAATACCCTCCTAGTGTGTCAGAGTTGCAAGACTTTAGAAAAATTTATCCTCTTTAGCAACATGTATGGAAACAGAGGCAATGTGGAGGTGCATTTCACACAAGCAGCAGCAGGGAAGGTAGGACTGTCACTCCTCCTGCATGAAAGCATTTTAGACCAAAGTCTAAAGCAACAAAACAACCTTCCAGCAAAACTTTACACAATAAAAACGCAACCACTGATGTAAAACAGACCCTATATTTCTGTGCACAGGTTAGTCATGGACACAGACCTCGTGCCTGACAAGCAAATTTGACATTGGTTTTATATTGCTGGCCTTTCCACAAAGGGCACTGGAGTTCTATGGATAAAAAGCACTACAGAGACAAAGTATAACTTCAATAGTATTATAATCATAGCAGTAAGTCACAACTAATTCACATCAATGTGACTGTAAAATCCATTATTTTAAGTTCCACAGTAAAACAGAAGTGGAAGGTATTGCATATGAAACAGAAAGAATAATGAAACAGAAAGAATATAAGGTTGGGGTGATTCAAGAGCAGTTTTGAATTATAATCACCCATGGAGAAAGTCAGCAAGTAAATCCTCCAAAAAACAGCACAAAAATCTATGTAGGATAGAAATACCTTGATTCCGAAATGGTGCTTTTTTTCTTTGTTTTGCCTTTCAGGTGAATTTTGAAGGCCCTTTTAATCTCTTGCTGGATTCCTCTACCAACAAAGTCACTGATGATGAATTCATGAAGGATATACAAACAAATTAACTGGAGCATTTATAGAAATCTGCAAAGTAGACTCTGTAAAACAGCATTACTTCTACATATAAGCTTCGTCCTCATCCCATGGTCAACCAGTTTGATGGAAGAAATCAGAACAATTAGAGTGAAAAAATGTTTATCAATACTTGTGCCTTTAAGCCAAGCTACACTAAATATTGCCTGAAATTCTTCCTGAAAAGCTGACCACTTAACCCACTTTCTGGAGATAATTAAATATTAAAAATACCAAAACAAACAAGCAAAAAGCCAACAAGAAAATAAGACTTGAATGACCTGGATATGAGAAATTTTCTCAGCTGAGAATATTTAATGTGAATTTGTAGATACAGGCAAGTGGGACTGTCAATGAAGACAGAAAATCAGGGTATCAGCAAATCAGATTTCTCAGAGAAAAGTCAATTCTCAGATCCCTAAAACTGAATAAGACTTCTTACTTCATTCTCACTCAGAAGAGATGTTGCTCCTTTCTGCATTGTTATTTTTTGATTCATTCTTTGATTTTGAATTATTAGCTCCACTGCCACCCTTCCTCATTCATAATTCATCCCTTACTGACAAGATTGAAGAAAAACCTTTTTAAAGGAGCTAGAGACTTACGGGTGTTTAGGATATTCAGCTGAGATAGACAAGTCAGGTTTGAGAAGCAGACCCTATAGTTGTTTCATTATTTGCAAAGGAAGATGATTCTACCAAGAGAGACTTCATGGTCAACATAGATGTTTGTCATGATCTACCTGAGGTGGCTCCTGGCACAGTTTGGCTATTCCTGAAAACCCAAGTGCTCCCATGTATAAATTTCTTTGCTTCTCACAAATTTTTAAAAGTCTATCTTGGGCTCAGAAAAGACAACTTCTGAACATTTGCTACATCAACACCACTCATTTACCCTCACAGGAATCAATTTCATCCCAAGATTGCAATTCTCACTTGCTTTGCTTACATTTAATAAATTCTACCAGTGCAACTGTATCAGCAAACAACACCTCTGCAAGGTCTTAAAATAAGCAAATCCTTGGACAAAATTTTTCCGCACAAGCCTTTTTAAGAAAGGGCACTTAGCTCCATCTGCTGGATTTAAACAATTTCTCTCTGAGGCTGAAGATCACACAAAACACAAATTGATTTATTTTCCATTTGTTATACATCTTATATGCCTAAAGCAGGAGTCCAAACTGCCACTAAGTAAATACCTCCCAAAAAGCTATAAAGGCAACACTCCTACCTGAAGGTCCATTAATACATCTCATTAACGCCATTAGGAGCAGCAACATCCATCCTTGGCACACCTATTTCCAACTCAGAAGTAATTTCTTGTATTTTGCCCTGTTTGCTACGCTAATTATAAACACAGAGGCCAGGGCACACTGAAGCTAGTCTGTCCAACTAGTTAAGTAACTATTTCAAAAAGTTAAGCAAAAAATCAATGGAGGGGAAAAAAAGCCTGACTATGAAATATTAACATGATCTTGCAATCTGAACCTGCAATACTATAAAAACCCGCCCATTAATAACACTGCTGTGTAATGAGAAATTTTAGAAATGGGTGTTTTGCAGCTGATGAGAAGTAAATTCTCTTAATAAAGGAATATCTTCATTTAAAGAAAACACCTTACAATGAGTTTAGAGGTTCCTAAATGTATATTAATCATTGCTTCTTCCCTTAGTATGCATCTTTTCAGCTCATCAAGTATTTCTAATGAATAGCCAGAATGGGATAGAGATATGTAAAGTTTCATTAAAACACATTTTTAAAAATTATTTACAATTATAAAATTCTAAATCAGAGTTTCTGGGGGGAAAAAAAAGCATAAGAATATTTTCACCATCTGTCTGTGATGACTAGTGTAATAATATATAGCTTACCAGTGTAAATGAACCAATAAGAATTGCATCAATAAAGACTTTAAAAAAACTCAACCAAACAAAAACCTGAAACAATATACCCACCAAGCACCTCTATACCCTATTTTTTTATAGGCCTTATTCAGATATTATTTTTACAAGTGTATTTTCATTTATCTTAATGAAGCATGGCTAAATTTACACTGGAGTAATTCAAAGCAGAGTAGGAACTGCATGTCTGTAGACTGAGTTCTCTGTGTACTTTGTGGGATTTTGTTCATCTGAGCACAGGAATAAAAATGTTTTTATGGTAGGGAGTTCAGTAGAAAAATAAAACCTTCTGAAACACTTTGGCTGTCAGTCGCCTGCCTACCTTCGGCTGTTTGTTACATTTTCTTCTCCCTGAGCCAGTCAGCAGAGGAAACACTTTTCTACAATCTTTCCTCCTGGACAAGATAAATTGAAATATCTATGTAGTATACAGAGGCAAAATCCAGGGGAAACAAACGTTTTCCTATACTATACAGAATTTTTAATGCCAGTCAATCTGAGATACATCTATTTTCCCAAAATAGAAGGGGATTTTTTGCTTGTTTTTTGGGGGGTTATTAATTAAAATAAAAATGAAAGCTGCATGGTTTGCAACTACATTTTGGAAGTCCTTTGCTGCCCTCATGTGTTTCACAGGAAAAGTAACCTTCAAAGTCTACATACAAAACAAAACGGCTTCACCAATCAAGATCGCTCTGTTTGAAAACCACATAGCCTATAGAAATAATAACCGAAAAACAGCTGAAAGTTTATCTCTTTGTTCTAGTAAAGCTAGGTCGGCTGGTTTAAAATTTAAGACTATATATTAAAAATAAGAAAAATTATGCAGCTTGCAATAATCATAATCCTGGAACAAGAGATTTCAAGGGCAGCAGGCCAATTTAGAGAAAGTTGATCATGTTAGACTGGTGGAAATTTTTTATTAAAAGATTTAAATAATTTTTTAATTTAAAATTTTAAATAAAGCATAATTTTAGCATCTTTCTGTTACTTACACTAATTGGCAAAGTAACTTCTTTCCTGTTCCATTATACTGTACCATAGAGAATAAAACCATGTGACTGTTGCATTAAGCCTTCTATTCCTCCCACAATCAGTATATCCAAAGCTATGGTGACCATAGCAAGCTGTTCTTTGTCATTCCTGCCTGACACTATGCCCTGCACTTCTAACGACAGCCTCAGTGCTCAGTCACAGTTTGATGAAATTTGCCTCAGAATTTGGCTGCTGAGGTTCAAAACCATCCTTAAAAAGGTTTCATCATTCACTTCTTATGTCATCCTATTCAGTCCCTATGCTGATCCCAGACCTCCATCTGTCAATACGAGTTTGTAATAAATTATAATAACATCTCCAATGCCAATCCTGAGTTTACAGTTGTTATAAATGTTGTTCTATT
>VXBI01005906.1:230514-242739 GCA_013397375.1 Toxostoma redivivum | reverse complement strand
CCCAGCCCCCCCATTCCTGCTGGTGCTTCCCCCCACCCCTTCCTGCACCCTAAAAATCTCTTCTCCCGGGAGAGCTGGAGCTCTCTCGGCTCCCTCGGTTGGGGTCGGTGTCCCACCTGTGAGACCAGGACTGTGGAGCTCTTGTGACACAGTGACCCCCAAAAAGCTCTGTCGCATATTGGGTGGAGTGAACAAAGGGAAAAAAAAAAAAAGTAGATGCTACTAAAATTTCTCTGTGGTGCACTGATTCTTTCCCAGCCTTCATCTTAATGGTTAGTTCCTGATAGTCAATGATCCCAGCATCTCTTCCCCATCCATTTGTCATGCTGAGAACTGCTCTGGGTAAAACTGCCTCACTGCCCTGCAAAAATTGCAGGGTTGCTGCCTTTTAAAAGAAAATATAAATAAAATGTGTAGTTCAGAAATCATAGGGAGTGCAGGAGGCTTTGTTGAT
Organism: Toxostoma redivivum; assembly: GCA_013397375.1. Lineage (NCBI taxonomy): Eukaryota > Metazoa > Chordata > Aves > Passeriformes > Mimidae > Toxostoma > Toxostoma redivivum. Next base: position 242,285 of record VXBI01005906.1, on the reverse strand, counting down.
AAAACAACAGGATTAGTCCGAATTTTATTTTAGACTTCTCTTCCTCCCCCCGCCACCCCATTTTCATTTCAACCACTAATTACAAAGGGCAGGCTGGAGGCTCGGCAGTGGTGGAGCGAGGAAGGAGGAGACGGGTGCGGAGAAAACAATTTCACCAACTGCTTATTTCAGCCTGAGATCAAACAATGTCCCAGGTGCCAGGTCCCCACTGCCACCACCAGATCATTGTCCCAGTCAGTGAAGTTGGTGTGTGCAGGAAATAGAGGGGACAGCCAAGGGTCAATAATTATTAGGGAAACGTAATCTTTTATTGTGGTTTTCTGGATAAAAACTCTGCCAGCCACACCAGAGGCTGAGTAGCGTTTGGTGGCTGAGCAGGGATGAGTCGTGACTGGAGAGGGTGAACTTTGAGAGGCAGAGAATCAGCTGTGGGAGTCGTGTGTGAATCAGCACAGAACCTCCTGATTCAGGAGGGGGTCGTGGAATCACAGAGTCCCAGAATGGTTTGGGTTGGGAGGATCCTAAAGCTCATCTCATTCCAGCTTTGGGCAGGGACGCCTTCTGTGTGTCCAGACACGGACCAGGTTGGTCCAAGCCCATCCAATCTGGCCATGGCCTCGCCCAGGTGAATCCCCATGATCAAGGTTGTGTTTTTTCTGGGAGTTCAGGGAGTCTGAGCCCTTTTTTGTGAGCTCAGCACTGGCCACACAAGGCAGCCAAGCAGAGCAGTGTCCTGGTGTGATGGTGTCTGTGCTGCTGTGCTGACTAACATCCATGTGGAGTGGATCCATCCCTCCTCCTCCTTGTGAGGCACTCGCTGGTAGCAGCCAAGCCCTGGAAGATGGTCAGGAGATAAGATCTCTGCGGGAGTGCGTGGCAGGGTGTTTATTTCCTGCACTGCTCTTTGTCGCTCCCGCTCCTGGCACGATGAGCATCAGTGGTGAGGAATGCTCCTGGACATTTTCCTTGCTGTGTGCAGGGAACGTACAAGAAATGGGTCAGACACAGATTCTGGCATCAAAGTGACCCCCATGTCCCTCAGAGAGCACTCTTGTCCCATGTCACTGCACTGTAGCAGAGATGAACAGCAGTTTATGGCCTCCAGGGTCATATTTCCTGTGATGTTCTAATTTCTGCTAAATGTTAAGTGTGGATGATACTCTGGGAAAACATAGATGCACCAGGCATGTGGACCAAGCAGCCAGACTTTGACAGCTGGTGGTTTATGGTGGTGTGATGTTGGGTAGGAGACTTTCCATGGTGATGAATTTCTGGAAATCCCTGGAGCAGGAGGCCAGAGGCAGTGAAAGCTGTCACTGGTGTGAAACTGTTCGTTTTCAGCATCATCCTGTGTTTGCCTCTGCGCCCCTGTGTGACCTCGTGTCAGGACTTCCTCCTTGTGCACAAGGAAGATGAATTGCACTCAGTTTTTTGGGGCTTGCCCTCTCTTTCCTTTCTCTGCTTGTTCCTCCCCTCTCTCCTCTATTTGCTGCAGTAGCTCCTAAAACTCTGATAGGAACAGCTGCTTCCCTTGAACACGCTCCCTTTTCCCTTGCATCCCAAATGAAGGAGCATTTAGAAGCTGAAAGTAAAGCTGATTATAACCAGACCTCACTGAGCCTCGTTATCCCTCGAGAGGAGGGCAGAAAGATGCCCAACTGGATTTGTAATGGGTTAGGATGTGACTAACAGCCTGAGCCAGCCAGAAACCTCCCTGTGCAGAGACTCTCTTGGAAAACATCAATTTGTCAAAGCTAAAAGCTTCCATGGGAATCATATAGGCTGGCTTCATCAGGAATAGTTGGGCATTTATTTGGATCTGAGATGAAATTTTAGGTCAAAACAAGAAACCCAAAGGGATTCCCCACCCCAAAGCTGTCAGCTGCTTGGTCCAGCTGCTGGCACAGATGTTTGGGGCAGGGGAAGAGCTTTTAGCAGAGGCTGCTGTGACTTCTTGATGCCTGTCAGGCTCACCAGGAGCGTGGAGCAGCTCCAGTTCCTCAGGGATGCGCGGGCTTCTCGCACTTCCAGCTCCCATTCATCCAACACTTGGCTGCAGCATCCACACTTCCCAAACCTCCCACTCCTCCCCAGCTGGGTTTGGGCAGCATTTTGGCTGGAAGTTCCTGCTCATCTGAGTCTTAGGAGCTCCTTGTCCAGGAGCCCAGGCTCAGGTTTATTGGGAAAGCTGGAGCAGATCATGCCTTGGAGCTTTCCTCCCTGATGGGGCAGATGCTTTCCAGGAGAGGGGAAGGTGCTGAGTTTGCAGCAGGGACCAAGGGATCTGTCACCAGGCACTGCATCAAAGACATCCCCGCTCCTCCCATGCCACAGGCGCCTCCAGAGAGCTCCTAAACAGGAAACTGCTCCAAACCAGAGCCCTCCTGCTGCCATTCCTGCGAGTGAGGCCCCTCCATGAGGGCTGTGCTTTCTCCACTCTGGCTGTTGTGCTCTGTTGTGTTTTCTCTCCGTAGTAACGTGCCAGTAGCTCCCTGGGGAGTGAGGCCAGCCCACGGCAGGCAGCGAGCTCCAGCCTGGGATGCACGAGCTCCTCGGGACATCTTGTTCTCTTAGCCCACCCCACACGCAGCTTTTGCTTTTTTTTTTTTTTTTTTTTTCCCCACTGTTTGGATCGGCATCACAAGACCTGAGCTGCCCCTTGCTCCTGGGAGATGGGGCTGGCATTTGTTCTCTCCCCTTGCTCACAGGGAATGGCTTTGCAGCAGTGTCCTAAGGGGGCTGGAGCTCAGGGGTTGCTGCAAAGGCTGGGGTGCAGAAATTGGCCTTGCAGGACCTGCCCAGATCCTGGGCACACAAAAGAGTATTGTGGGCTGGGGTTGGTGCAGGGAGACAGGGACAAGGGAGAATCCTGCAGTGCTGCAGCCTCCCCTCCCTGGGCAGGTACTTTGTGTATGCCAGGAGAGGGGTCAGTGAAGGATGGGCTGGAGTGGGGTGCCTGTGTCTGCCCAGGTGCCTGACATCTCCCTTCCTCAGCTGGGCTGGCACTGGGCTCTCTTGTCCCTCCAGGCTCCTGAGCCACCCAGCCTGGGCACTTGTGTCTGGCATCAGGGCTGAGCCCACCACTGCTCCAGGTGGAAACCCTCCATGGAGAGCAAGGTTAGACCTGGTTTCTTGCCCGGCTCCCAGAAAAGCTTCCCTTCCCTGTACCCCCTGTGAGTGGAGGGAGGGACAGAAGACGAGCAGGGCACCAGCTGTGCTGCCATTGCTTCCATTCTGCTCCTCTCTGGCTGTGCTGATTTGCATCGACTCCTCTTCCTCTCTCCATGGCCTGGAGGGCAGTGTCAGTGAGTCAAACACCATGGGCAGGCTCCTGGGGCTCTGCTGTGCCAAGGTCTGTCTGTGCAGGCTGATAAACTCCTGTCCTGGAGCCCAAGGGGGTGACACGGGCTGTAGGCTGGCAGGAGATGTCCTTTATGCCTTGTTTTGGTGGGGTTTCTGCTTGTGTCCCCTCTCTTTAGGGGGGATTGCACCAGACTGGGGCTGGGTACTCCCAAGAAGGGTCAGCACTGCTTCCAGCTCCCCCAGCTTTCCTGGGAGCAGCCCTCCATGTCCAGGGTACCCCACAGCACCAGGGTTGGCTTATTCCAAGCTGTGGCTGTGCCCACACCATACCCTGTGGCACGAGTGTCCTTGGTTTTATGTGCTGTGTCACTGGGGTGAGAATGTGTGGATGTGATCATGCACTTGGGATGTTTTTCTGAACTGGGCCCAGTTTCCTACAGTTTCTGCTGTTATAAAATCAGGCTGGTTGTAAAATCCTCTCTGTGTGTGTTCATTTGTGCCCTGGTGGCACTCTGCAGCTCCTATCCTGCTGGGGGTTTGTGGTGCTGCTGTGGTACAGGGAATATCGAGGAAAAGTCTGTCCAGAACATGTCTGAGATCCTCCAAACACTGCATTACCTTCTGCTTTAAAGTACATTTGTGTCTATGATACTTCTAAATAAATCATATATTTTAAAAGTGTATTTAAAGAAAAAAATATCTTTTGTTCTGTTGTCAGTTTAGTTGTAAACTTCTCAAAGCTTCAGGCAAAGGCTATGGAAAGTTTTAGCCTGGAAGGAGAGTGGGGTGGAAGGGCTGGAACGAGTGAAAGCTGCTGTTATAAGATCATTTTACAGCCTTTGGTGCTGCCAACTCTGCCCTTGCCACCCCTGAGAGCTGCCACCGAATGCTCTGTGAGGATAAGGGCACCTCATGCCCCAGCCTGGGCAGGTTTCCTTCCATCAAGACAGGTCTGTGCTGCTGGGGAAGGGCTTCACCTGCTCTCTTGGCTTTCTTGGGGTGCCTGGATCCCCATGGAGAAACACTGCAGTGCTCCCCCTTTTCTGTCTGGGGGAAACTCAAAGAGTTTGGCTTTTTGGTGAACCACAGCTGAGAGGGGCAGGACTGAAGCCTATAAATACTTGGGGGAACGGCAGGGAGGGAAATTATTTATGTCCACCCAAGAACAATGTTGGCACAAGAATGAGTGGGCAGAAACCAGCAGGAATAAACTCGGGCTGGAAATGTGAAGGTTTCCATCCACTGTAGGAGAATTGAGTGCATAAAAGGAGCAGGAATAAAAGCTTGAGCTGCTTCTCTGGAAGCACAAAATTCCAGTGGGCTCATTTCTAGTTTCTCTTGAATACAGGGATGAGGCAAACTGGGCTAGAGTTGTCAGCTAAAATACAGTGAAGTAGAGTGTACTGAGCTCATCTAAAGCAGACCCTGAATGCAGGTGAACTTTGCAGTCCTTCAGCCTTAAAAAAAACATTGGAGAGAAGGAAAAGTTTCCATTATTTTAATCAAACTTGTCTCTTTGATTGGGATATTGCATTTCTGAAACTCACATTTAAGTACAAAACTCTATAGAAATGAAACGTTTGCTTTTGCACTGAAGGCAGAAGCTCAGGTTCTGTGGATGAAACCAGAGGGGTGTTCTGACTCCTCTGATTTATACATGAGCTGAAACTTCTTTTTTCCTGTAACTGAGCTGCTGTGAGAAAGGTCAGGGTGTCGAAACAGGAAGCCTGTGTGTGTGTACATGTAAATTTGTGTGCACAGCCCCCCTTGCACACCTTTGTGCACTTGCCTGTGTGTTTGTGGCATTCATCTCCCCAGCATCTTCCCCAAAATGTGTCTAGACAATGCTGCAACACCAAACCAAGGGGTTTTGTGTGCCACAACAAAAAAACCCTGTGCTGGAGGAGAAATTATTTGGCTGTTACTCGGTTCAGCTTTGTTGTTTTTTCCCCCTCTTCTCTTTGTTCTCCCCCACCATCAACACATCTCCTCCTTCCCCACAGCTGCTTTCCTACCCTAAACATGTTGTGCTGGCATCAGTGATTCAGGGCTGGGTCAGAAACTTGCTCCTGCTCTTCCAAGGGGCTTGGAAAGGCTGAGCAGACCTGGCTCTGCTCACCTCAGGGGACCTATGAAGACATCCAGGTGTCACTGAAAGCAAAGTCTCTGACCCAGCACCAGAGCCATTCCCATGGGCACGAGGGACGTTCGTCCCCAAACTGCCTACCCTGCCGTGGGCTCTCTGGAGACATCCCAGCCCTCAATCCTCTCTCCCATCATGTGCTGTGGGTTCCCCGGGGACACCCCAACCCTCACCCCTGTCTCCCACCCCTCAGGTTGCCACGACAAGGCTGTGCTTCTCTATGAGTACGTGGGGAAGCGGATTGTGGACTTGCAGCACACGGAGGTGCCGGATGCCTATCGAGGGAGAGGAATAGCCAAGCACCTGGCAAAGGTACGACCTCAGGCACCCAGAAGGGCAAGAGCTGTGGCCATCCCAGCTGTGGATAAAGATCCTGGCTGGAGCCATGCCCCATCATATTGGAATTGGATTTGTGCCCTATGGAAATCCTGCTCTGATGGGAGATGGGGTGGCTGGTGGGGCAGATGGAAATTTGGGGGCAGATATTCCTGTTTCTTGTGGCAAGAGGAGCTGGGTAAATGTCCAAACAAGCCAGACACTCGCCCAGGCTTGGCCCATTCCTCCTCTCAGCAAAAAACCCTTGTGCAGGGGCTGATAGTTCACCTCAGCTCAAGCTGGACCCTCCTCTCAAACTTTCACTGCCCTCATGAGCCCTTTGTCTGCCTTGGGTTGTGCAGGGAGAGCTGAGGAGCCATGAGCACACAGTGGGGAGACTGTGGGGTGGTGCTTTGGGGTACAGCTGCTCCCTGGCCCTGTAAGCAGGGACAAAGGGGTGATGAATGTTGGCTGGGTCACCTACAGCACAGCATCCACCAGGATGGATGTGCTGAGGCTTAAGCTGGGGCCTCTGTGGCGAGGTGGTGGCTGTGGCAGGACAGCTGTACTCTCCCCTCAAGCCTTCCCCTCCACCTGCCTTGCACAGGAGGTACCTGAGGGACCCCTGCTCCTTCTCCCATCTGGGTGAGGGGTACAGGACTCCCACAAGGCTTCAGAGGGGAGCAGAGGCTGGGGGTGCTGGTTGTAACTCATCTGATCTCCCTTGGTTACAGGCAGCCCTGGACTTCGTGGTGGAGGAGGACCTGAAGGCCCACCTGACGTGCTGGTACATCCAGAAATACGTCAAGGAGAACCCGCTGCCGCAGTACCTGGAACACTTGCAGCCTTAAGGCAGGACTGCTCCCACGCCAGCACACCTGTCCCTGACTGTTCAACGCGGCCTTGGCTTCTCTGCAGTCTCAGGAAACCCCTTCCCACACTCACAATTCCCGGTTTTTGAAGTGTGTCCATGTGGTGTGTGAGTGTGGGCACGACCTCCTTCTCTCTGCCCCTGTGTGAGCATGGCTGCAGCCCCTGGGCCAGGCTGGCTCTGGGCACACGTGGTGCCCTCAGTGCTTTTCCCAAGCCAGGGGATAGAAGAGGGTGAATTTTCCACCAAACTCCATCACAAAGCCAGGGGATGACTTGTTCTGCACCTCATCCTCTCCCCTCCCCTTGGTGACAGCTCTGAACTTGTTGGGGGATGTTGGTTAGGGGTGGTCATGGGCTACCAGCCCCCCTTTCCTCCTGGCAGCTGGGGAGATGCTGTGGATTAAGCTTTGTGGGACAGAGGGAGGTGCTGGAGGAGCCCCAGCCCTGTGTCAGGTTCATCCCCTGCAGCACCTGTGGGGCAGCAAGCTGTGTCCAAGCCCACATGCAATATGTGCAAGAACATGTGGACCATGATGGCACCTCGGGGGCTTTGCTGCACTGGCTGTGGAGACACTGAGATGGTGACACTTTTGAGCCTAGAGACAAGAGCTGTGTGAGGAGTGGACTTGGACTGCAGAGTCTGTGCAGAGGAAGAAATGTGGCAGAGTTGCAGATGCTGCTCCCTGGAGATGCCAGCTCCTGCCCAGCTTCTGTACACAACCCTGAAGTGGCATCCCAGAGGGTCATGGACTGTTATTCCTGTCTCCCTGCCCTTGGTGTGGACACAGTCTGCTCAGGAGAAGAGACCAGCCCCACAGCCAGCCCTGGCCTAAGCAATGAGGGACATCCCAGGGCACCAGGGTGGTTTCCTGCAGCTGAAGAGGAAGCTCCCCCCATCTCCCTCTTCTCCATATCTACATCCCTGTCAGTGCCCCAGATCAGCCCTGTCATGACATCCTGAGAGCAGCAGGGTGAGGCCTCCAGGACCTGCTCCTGGCCTGTCTCCAGGGCTCAGTGCTAGAGGCACCTGCCTCCATGTAGATTCCCATGGCTTCTCCTTACAGCCTTTGGAAAGAAGCCCTGGCTCACAGCATTACCTGTCTGCTCAGCAGTCTCCTTACAGCTCCAAGCTCAGGGCACTGGCAGCACCGTGGAGACCTTGGCCAGCAGCAGGAACACCTCATTTTGTGCTCTTACCTCCGTGGATGATGATCCTGTAGCACAAGCCAGCATTGCCACACTCAGATGTAGAGGTAACACCATGATGGCAGGGCACTGCCAGGTTCCAGCTTGCTGCCTGTCCTGCCTTGCCTGGGTTTTCCAGGGCCTGAGCTACACCTCAGAGCATCTCACACTGAGCTCTCAGGATTTTGTAGTATCCCAGAGCAGGGCAGTGGGGAGGGAAATTATGTTTTCAACACACCCAGCCCTGAACAGCCGCTGGGGGCTGCAGCCAGGCAGGAGATGGAGAGCCTCTCACCTGGAGACCAAACCCCGTCCTTGCTTAGCTCAGCAGGGACTAAAGTTTACAAGCTGCACCACGGAGTGACTGAAGCCCCAGGTGAGAGGTAGCTCAGCCCTCTCCCAAAGCCAGGCAGCTCAGCCCTTTCCCAGAGCCCAGCACAAAGTCCATGGCAGCAAAGGCAAAAACTCTACAATCTTCTCTCCTGGTTGGGGTGGCCAGAGATGGAGACCCTGTGCCAGGATTTCAGCCTGAGCTGTCCCTGGCCATTGGCTCGAGGTGAACCCTTGCTGCCTGCCCGTGCTTTTGGGCTACCCATCACCAGCATAGGCCAGCCCTCTCAGGCTTCCAGACCTCCCAGATGCCATCCCTGCCCTGCACACTGCAGGCTGTGAGGCCCCTGCCCATGCCCACCACCTGTGCTAGAGGGCAGAGCCACCTCTGCCTTGTGCTGCTCAGGAAAGGCCTCAAGCTCAACCCTGCCTCTGCTTCATTTCTGCCCTCCTGCTTATTTCACCCAGGTTGTGACCTTTAGGATGGCTTCGAGGGACTGGGAAAGAGTGGCAGGTAACAAACTAAAGGGGCTCAAGAAAAAATCTGGGCTGCTAAAATGTTCCTTCTTTAACATGCAAAACACACTTCAACACATAGTTACAGGAGCAAGGCTGGCTCTGGTACTGCTGTGATGACTGAACCATCCCTTCTCTTGATTCCAAGGTGAAATTGAACTGTTTTCTCCCCTGGAAGCCAAGATAAGACACTTGTATCTTTGCCACAGGAGGGCTTGGTGCTCGGGAGCGATGTTTGAGCCCAGTGCTGCCAGCTTCTGTCCTGGTTTTGTCTTCATTTCCACTCTATGCTGTCTCCAGCAGCTCCCAGTTGTGCCGGCTCGCTGGAGGGTGTGCTGTGCTCAGTCTGGGCAGTGTCCCAGTGTCCAGCCTGGTTCTGGAGCCCCTTGTGCTGCTCTGTCAGGAACCTCATGCTTCCCAGCGCTGGATCACCCGCAGCGATCGCTGCCTTAAATCAGGCACAGCACACGGTTTTGCTGCTGCTTCCCTTCGAGGTGCTACAACCCCCCCCGGGCATCTGACCTGACAGAGACGTGTGCCAGTGTCTGTGCCAACCATTTCTCTGCTGTGTCCACGCTCTGTCCCAGCCTTCCCTCCTCCTCGATGCCAGTGAATAGCAATACCGGCAGGTCACCAGCCATGTCACAGTCCACGGTGTTCTTGTGACCCTGCACGGCCGAGTGGGACCTGGCTCGGGGTCCCTCGGTGCTGGGTAGCCCTTCCCTGCCTCCCCACCAGCTGTCTTTTCCCAGCTGGTCTCTGCAGAAAGGAGCTTTGAGTCCTGTGCTGTCCCTTGGTGCTGATTATGCCTGGAGGAGTTTGGGATCTTGGACTCTCCCCAGGCAACTGGAGTGTGGAAGTGGTTTGGTTGAATACTGAGCTGCCCAAACCCATTTGAACTACAGACCTTTGGTGGGTGGGAGAATGCAGGTGGCTGTCAAACCTGCTTCCACAGCCCCCAACTTGAAATGCCCTTTCCCTCATCCACTCTCCAGCGTTGTCTTCCTCTGTCCAAGGTTTCCGTTCTGTTGGATTCGGTGGTTACGATGTGCCTTTCCTTCTCAGGACCTGTTACAAACGACCTTTCTGCTCTTGTTTATGTTTAACATTTATCTTGATCCCTCCCTCTGTCATACTATAAAACATGAACATAATGCATGGAATACAATACAATAAAAGTGTGGCTTAACTGAGCTGCAGTGGCTGTGCTGCACTGGGGGGGACCACATGCTCCCATTGCAAATGGACAGTAGGTAAGGGGTGAAATGATTGTGTTTTATTTGAGTTCACAGGGCTGGCTGACCTCATGATGACTATGCAGAGCTCAGGGTGAGCGGGATCACAACTGGTTCCTCTCCTTTGCCAGCTGATCCAGCCCTTCCCACTTTCATCATTCCTCCTTGGGATTTCAGGCCAGTCTTTTGGAGTTGTCCTGCAAATGAGCAGACACTCAGTGTTTATATCCACTGTTTTAAAATGAAAATATTTAAATATCCAGCTGTTGTGCTTGTCCAGAGCAAGGTGGGCAGGCAGGTGACTCAGAGGGACACAAGGCACTTCCGTCCTGGAGCCAGCACTCCTCAGACCTGGGAGCACAGCCTGAGCACTCAGCACTCTGGATCATAGCAGGGCATTTGTGTCACTTTCCCAATGCTGTGTGAAGGCTACAGAGGTTGAGGCCAGAGTTTGGATAACTCAAATTGCCAGGAAGGTTGGTGTGGAGAACAGTTATGATTTGATCCAGCATGACAAGCAGCCCCTCGGCTGCAGCAGGAGCGTGGCGTTTGCTGCTCCCGAGGGACAGCACGGGGGGCGGTTGGGATCTGTAGCTGGGCTGTTGCTGGTAACACACTCTGTTTACATTCCACATTCCAGACAGTCCATGCTCTGGCCTGTCCCAGCACTGCTGCACGTTCTGCTGGGCTGGGCACGCTTCCCAAACATCTCCTTGTTCCTGTGAATGCAGCGCTTACCTCCCCCGAAACAGCTGCCCCCCAAAATACAGCTGGGAGAGCAGCAGTGTGGGAGGGCCCCGTAGGCTGGAAGAGCAGCCTCGGGATGCCTGGGAAGGTGGAGGCAGTCAGGGGTTTGTTCTCTTGTCACATTACATCACTTGGGAATAATGTTGTCAAAAAAGAGGGTTTGTCTAGGAACGGGAGATGCAGAGACAGCTATGTCTCCTGATGTGCACTGTCAGGCTGGAGGAGGGCACTAAGAAATGAAGGGGTGCAGAGCAGGGAGCTGCTGTTTAAGGGAAAACTTAAAATTCCTGAGAAAAAGGCTCCTCTTGTGTTAGGAATCGGGCCGGGAGCCCTGCAGAGGCTCAAGCATCCTGGAGATAACCATCCAAGCACCCCGGCACAGGCCACCCACAAAACCTGATGGATCCGCAGGAGCTGAGAAACCTCTGGCAGTACCAAACCTACATTGCAGTTCTAGAGAAGCGTTTGGTTATAAACTTTATATTGACTTGATGATCTTGCGGTCTTTTTCTAAGTGATTTATTCCTCCTCAGAGATTCAGCAGGGGATCCTCCCCATTCACTGCCCCTCTTTCGAGATTGATTAAGGGGACGAAATTCACCCCAAAACCGCGCAGCATCTCCTCCCAGGGAGGTGCTGCACGAAAGGATCCTCCAACCCTAGGCCCCTGCAGGGAAGGAACCTCCTGGGTTTTTTGGATCAGGAGCATGAGGCGACACTGAGGCCGCCGAACGGTTCCCACCCTGGGCAGCCGCATCCCCTCATGGCGGGGCCGCGGGGCAGGCCGGGACTCGCCGCCGCGCTCCTCCCACCGGGTGGAAGATCCCGGGCGGCGGGGCCGAGCCGAGTCAAGTTCCGCGGGGCCGCTCCGCCACCGGTGCCGGGGCTGTGGCCGGAGATCCCACCAGGGTCTCACCGCGGTGCCCACCTAGCCCCACCGTCCCCGTTCAAGGGACTACGCGCCCCAGAGATCCCCGCGGCCGTGCGGCGGTGCGGGGTACTGTGGGACTTGTAGTCCTTTCGCGGGCTCAGCCTCACCCCGAGCAGCGGTCGCTGCCGCCCCCGCGCACTACATCTTCCGTCGGGCATCGCGGCGCGCCCGCGGGCCGCCGGCGGAGACATTT